>JBBPRT010000140.1:0-20541 GCA_038093175.1 Boletus hoseneyae
GACGTGGGACCTGGAAGAGGGAGTGGTGGGTGGGTGCGAAAACGAGGAGCGGGCGAGGTGCTCGATGCTGCGGACCCAGCTCGCTGGCAACGACGAGATGGCGGACGAGAAGTCGCGCCGTCAGCACCGCCACCTGACTCACTCCTGCGCGGACTAACCTCTGGGCAGTCATGTGCCACGACAGCCCAGACGACTGAACCGCAACTGTTCGACGCGAACCATCTGCTACCGTATCGGGAATTACATAAGGAGTGACCGAGTAAGTCCGGCTATTTGTCGTATTGACACATGGGTCGGATAATCTATATATTTGATTCAAGTTTGCTTGGTTGCACTTTCCTCTGTACGATATATATATATATATATATAAATGAGATGGTGATAGCGCAGGTCCAGGCATGCTTAGAGGTCCATGCAGTTGCCCAAACTCTGATTGTAATAAAACCTAGGTGAAATTCTAACCATTCTAAAATGTTGAACCGTACGAGGCCCACCAGCCTGACTGGGTTGGCAAGGCTGGCCTAGGAATACCTAAACGATCATGCACATCATCTTTTGAGTAATGTGCAATGGCTACTCTTTCCCCTTCTAACCATTGAGGAACAGAGTGGGTGAGGACTTTACCAGTAAGAAAGATGCTAGTTCCAGGATCATAAGAAAACTGAGCATCAAGATCATCTAAATTCAAGGTTGCCATGTGACCTTGCCCCAGACTCAACAAGTGATCATAAAAAGAAAATGCACCTCCACCATCCAGATGAGCAGGAGTTAGTCGATTGACTATAACATCCATCCCAGAGTAGACAGTAGGCCAAGAGAATGAAGGGGAGGGTAGGCACTCAACAAGTTTCTTGGTGGCTGAACAGTTTGCAGTCCACAGCTCCAGATGTACAACATGTAAAACTGCATTGAGAAACTGCTCCGCCGGGTGTATCTGGTCCAGCCATTGCTGAACAATTGGAGATTGAAGGATGGCAGATGGTTGTATTGGGTCAATGAGACGCTGACAAATATATGAGTGAGCTTCTTCTGGAAATTTCCCTCTACTCACTGTGTGCCCAATCATGAATCTACCCACTGAAATGGACAGTTTCCCCGCACCAAAGGTAGCTTCTGCTCCTTGCCCCACAAATCCTTCAGTCCGCCAAGAGCTCTCCTTGTTGTTCTGCAAGGCCATGTGCAGAGGATCTTTAAGGAGTGTGGTGACCTTGTTGAGCTGTTCCTACAGGCATTTTTTTTTTCAGGGGATTGATGCGGGATTACGCAGAAATACTTACTACCAAGGGAGGAAGGAGAAGGCTGGGCAGATACCAGACAAGAATTTTACCATGGATATCAACAATGATGCAAGGCTGGTTGATCCTTCCCAAGTGGAGCTTAGTGAAAAACTTTTGCGAACAACGCTTTTGTTTGGATGCGCAGAATCGGTCATAATCCCATGGGACTTGGACTGAAATATAATATATTAGGCATGTCTGGCATATCTGCCTGCTACGATACTAGGTTGATAACATACTAGGGTTAAGAAATGCTGCAACAATGACAGCTGCACTTCGTCTCACATCAACATCAGCTGGCAAATCTGATGGTTGCAACTTGAATGCTTCGTGAGGTTCCCTGAGTTTATTAGTCAGACGTTCTAGAAGAGCCTGGGCTCTCATCCTGATATACTTAATTTACGTAGAAGAAGTAAACCAACCAGACATACCTGGGTTTTTGAATTTTATCAGTCAGAAATTGTCCATCCTTCATGATCTGACCTAACACCACATCCTGAAGAATCTGCCGCAAATGACTTTGTAATGTCAGGAGGAAATTGTCATGAGGCATTTTCGCTGATATGATGAAAGGTAGGCTTAGGTGGCGGACATCCCTACCTACATTCCGCGGCCAGTACTTATTAGCATTCCAACATTACGTTATTATTATGCATATACCGCATTTCAAGTTGGCCGAATTGAAACTCGGAATGCTAACGGGAATGGGCCATAAGTGCGAGGCCAGGTTGTCTAACTTGAAAAAGGGTCTGCCACTGGCAATCGGCCTGAGAAAACCAGTCAGTGGCTAGATGGACAGGGCAGGGTCCCAAGCCCACAGCCTTATAGTGTAATCAGACTATGGTTTGATGTGGAATACGACTATGCAGATCACAAAGATATATTCGAACAAGAACGAATGGAATGCCTGGCTATCATCCTCAGCGATTGTTGCGGTGGAGAGAGGGAGGATGAAACAAGTCATTGCCATGCGTCGATGAGGTCTCTTTCATGCCGGAGGTGTAGGAGCTGTTCAGGTAAACCGATCGAAGGAGAGATCCAAGTTGGTGAGGGGAAACTGGTGAGAATCTGCAGAGCGCCCTTCTTGCTTACTGCGCTGAGAGGAGTGCTCTCTGCGAATGCGGACTCGTGAGTGACGGGATCTTTGTAGTCACACCATTGACATTGACTGTTGCAGAGGATGCCGAGGACGTCTGTCATGATGATTTTGTTGAGTTCGAAGAGGGGCTGGGACTAAGGTAGAGACTACTGGTGGCGAACAAAGATGGATGGCTTCATTAGATTGGTTGTCGTGCTTTTCGGATGGGCATCATATCACCTCGACTGACTGTAAATATACGAGGTTATACTAGCAGGACCTGTTGAGTGACAGACAATCATGATGACGTTTAGGTCTCGACTTGCTTCAGAGATACGCATATCCGACGACCGCATTCCTCAAGAGTTCCATAACTAATTAACAGCGGGAGGAGGGTTAGCTGAGATGAAACGCGAATCACAGGGCCCTCACCGCCGGAATTGGCGTGGACATGGAGTTTGGGAGTGTCGACGAGGTGTCAGATCTTCAGAGACGACATCGGTGTGAACGGGCGGGATGCCGCGCGGACGATGTCGGGATTGTGTTCATTGTCGCTGCGGTACCTGTGCGTCAATGTAATTGTCGACGACGCTGTGAAAAGTTGCGGAATGGGCGGAGGGTTCGTTCTCATCGTTGTCGTGCGCGGCTAGGTCGACGACGGTTGTCCGTCGCCACCGCGGGGGTTAAGGCTGAAGCACGTGAGTACATCATCATCGGATCATGCGCGAGGGTTTGTTAGCTTCATCCTTGTTGTATGGTACGCATGCGACGATGCGCGCATGCGTTTGGACTAGCGCCGCGGGTGCGTTAGAAGGCGTGGAGTGCAAGTACAGCGGTCACGCATCGTCGCCGCGTCTGGGGCGTGTTTTTGTCGACGACGCCGCGTCGTCATTGCCTTTGCGTGTGCGTGATTGCGGCGTTGTTGCTGTTGCGACGATGCGGTTGACTGTGGTCGTCAGTGTGTGGGTTTGAGGTTAGGAATGAGGAATGTGGCAATTGGGCGACGACGGCGCGGCACGCGTTAGGAGTGGGGATTGCGTGGCGTTGGCATGTTGTGTGCGGGAACAATGATAAATAATATCGTGATGGCCACGGCGTGTGCGTCAGGGAAATTTGCCAGTGGGCCTACGTGTTGAGACGACGACGAAGTTGCGGCATGTGCTGTGTGTGAGGCCGGCGTGGCGCACGCTGGGCACGGTTGTGCGTTGGTCTGGGTGTCATCTTGCAGATGGCGTTAGGTAGGTGTGGGGAGTTGGGAGAGTTGGCGTCCCGTGCGTGTAGGGATGAAACGACGACAGTTTTGACTCGGACGCGACATGTCACGGCGTTGGGAACGGCAGTGTCTGGCGTTTGATATGTGGTGTGAAGGACATTGTTGCAGGTTAGTAGGCCCATCATTGGCATCGTCGCTGTGGCAGGACCTTAGGAGACGCAAAATCGCACACTGTCTACGAAGCGGAGTCCGTACGGCTGCTCCTCATGGTCAAACTGCTGTCTACCGAATCAGCTGCAAACAAAGAACTGATGGGGGTGGATGACATACAGTCACACTTGAAGGCAGGCTGCATCGTCCTTGCACCATGACATGGGAACCAGACTCTCGGGAGTAAGTCTGGGTTAGAAGGCGAAGTTGCAGCCATGGCGAGGCCAGTTAAGGGGGGTGTCGAGGAAACGTTGAAGATCGGGACTGAGTGCTGACCCTCAGCACTAACACCGACTCAACTGAACTCTGCACCGTATCCAAAGGGGCTGCCACTTCAAGCTGTCGTAAGTGTCACGCAATAATGTTGGGAACGGCATGCTTATTGCCACAAATCACATACAACTAGAACCGCTTCCCCCTTTTTGCGAATCACTTGGGAAGGGTGGGTGGCGTAAATAGCGTCTTCTTTAACCTTGAACCGCCAAGGTTGACATAATTTTATTCCCCGCCTCAGATCGCACGGTAATCGTAACGCACCGGAGTCTATATCCGCTCTAGGATAGACGTTACTTCGAATCATTCTGTCTTTGGGATGTGGGGGAGGGGAGTAACCGAGCGCTGCGTCATAGGGTATTGCTGACTAGAACAGCGCAGTTAGTTTCAGGAAAGACATGGTACTACGGCAAAATAGGACTCTCAAGCTCTCAAGACCGCCAACAGATCACGTGACACAATTAATGTCACATGACCCATTACTTCAACAGCATACCATTTGCGAACTGGCCGAGTCACACTCTTTTCGCGAAGTGTTGGGATTTAAAATTGAAAGGTCATACTAATGAATAAAAAGGCTGATGTCAGATTGTCCGGAGGGGGCCCTCCTCCTTTCAACCTGACAACAGGTGCGAAAGTACATGCCAGAAAAGATGTTAGGTTAGGTTAGGAGGAGGAGCTGACCGAGCGAAGCGAGGGCAGCGACGACGACTGGTGTTGTCGGATGGGGGTGTACCACAGGTTAGCAGTGCGGATTTTCCAAGTCCACACACCTGCTTTCGGCGTTAGCCTCATCAGACCATCTAGGTACACAAGCAGGGAGGTCAAGGCACACGCACCCTTTATATAGAGTGGGCAACGGTGCACGGACCAAGTCTAAAACGGTAAATGCTAACAATAGAGTGAGAGAATTCACACCGGAGATTACAGGGCGCCGGGTTATTTCGAGTTGACAGGACGTGAGAACGCGGTCTAGATCGTAAGTTTGACATGTGAATGCCGCACCGTGTGAAGGCCGAGGCAGCCGCGAAGCGGCGCCGAGGAGTTCCCGAGGGAACGCCTCCCTGACAACGTAAATGAAACCTTAAGTGACGTGGGAAGCGCACCGAGATAAAGGTTTCTCCCATGGAATGACAGCGTGAGATCTGAACTTTAACCGTGTCGTAAATAGACACCGATGGGAATTTCCGGTCCCGGCACGACATTCGGCCCGAGTCTACTTAGCCGGACCCGGTCACGTGACCAGGCCTAGACCGGCGGGTGTTGCCGGTTAGAGTTCTCACGGGTTAGCCGTTCGGTTAAAGTTAGGGGTTAGCCCTTTTTAGGTTACCGTTAAGGTTAGGGTTAACTTGGCTGGCAATAGGAATTCATTCCATTAGCATTTCGTCTTTAAGCGAGATAAGACGCTAGCAAAGCATGACTCACGTTAGGTTAGGTTTGGTTAGGCTTAGGGTTTTCAGGCTCCCAAAGCAACGTGGTTAGTATGGCTGACATGGACTAAAGCCACAGTCATGCTTACCGTAATAGACGTTCTTCGCAGAACATTTACTAGACCCATGGACATCACACAGATCCAACAGACAACAGTCCATCGGCGACGTCACACGTTCCGAACCGTAGCTCATCCTACTAACTCTACTCAGTACGGGTAGGTATACAGGGACTAGGGTCGAGGGAAGGGATAGCGCAGAGCTGGATTAGAGCCCTTGAAAGGGGGGACCGACATTACAACTGTCCGCCCGGTTTTCGGTACTAGAGCAACCTCCGGGATTTCCAGAGGGGTCCAAAGACAATTACTGCCGGTTCGCTACTAACACGAACTACTAGGAAAACCCCTTTCAACGCGATCGTAGAAAGCGTACGACCCCCTGACAACAACACAGGGGCCCCTCCGGCCAAAGTTTGCCATCCCGTTAGGATCATCAAGCTTTCGCGACGACCACAGAACGACAGCTAAGCCGGAGCGAAGGGAGAGGATGGAGGCTACAGTTTTCACCACTTTCCGACTCTGAATACAGTGTCGGCCATCAACTCCGGGTCTACCCACAAAGGGGAAGGCGAGCGCCGATGCATAGAGGAGCCCTCACCGCCTGATTCCAGCAGCTTACCACTGGGATGGCGAGGACCCATTGCTTCTACATCGGGTACGGGTGGACCAGTAAAATCGACCGCCGGGGGGCGATCATCGGGGGGGAGAGACCCTCCGCTGGATTCCATCTCGTCTTGTTTCTCCAAAACGATCTTTTTCCAAAGACCAGCAATGTCGAATAAATTCTTGGTTCGCTTGCGCGAAACGAGCATCCGACGGTCTAGGATATCCGTACGCCTAATATCGTTGAGATATATCTCCGTGCCTGCATCATCAGGGACCTTGATGGTATAACGACCGGTTTCCACTTCATCGACATAGTCTCGCGGAATAGGGGGGAATTCTCGAGAGAATTCTCTACGCTCGGCTGCATGCAGCCAAGATCGCATATAACCTAGGATCGTTTCACCTAGTTCTGCGGGATTGAAGTACCCCCAGGCTGTGTTAAACTCTGACTTGAGTACGAGAACTCCGTCCTCATCCTCTACTTTGGGTTTAGTCAACCGACTTTCCCACCGAGCTCGTAATTTACGCTCTCGCCATTGTAGAACCAGCTTCTCTGGATAACCACGCTTTACATAGAGGGCTACCAACCCTTGTATGGCGTCGAGGTAGTGCTTGTAAGTACTACTCAGCGTGGCGAGACGACTCATTTCACCATAGAATGTGCCTCGCTTAACATCTAGCGGGTGAGACGAAATCCAGGGGATACGTTCCTGGTGTGACTTGGCCTTCCGATAGGGGAGGTGCTCTAGCCGATTGGTATTCGTGTCTATATAGAGCATCATGTCCAGGAAGGGGAGGTGGCGCCCACACTCCCAAGTCAACTCACAGCCATCGATGTGGACTGCAGCCTGCATAATCTCGAGAGCCCGTCGCTCTGTTGGCGCGTAGACTATGCCGAAGCAGTCATCGATGTACCTTCCATAGAAAGCAATGTCGGGATTTTGCAAAATATTATCACGTTTTTCGCAGTACCACCCATACAGATTTGCGAGATCAGGGGAGTCTGCGACGCCCATTGCTAGGCCGTTTAATTGCTTATATTTTACACCGTCAAACTGTGTTACCAACTCCGTGTTACCAACTTCCAAGCAGCGATCAAAAAGTTCGCGCTCTATGTCTCCGAAATCGCGGAGATACTCCCGTGTCTCAGTGTTCAGTAGCCATTCGTGGAACATGTCTTTGACACGATCAAGGCACTGCCGAAGTGGCACTGAGGGGTAGTAGGCGACTACATCGGCGGAAACGAGGTAGAATTTGCGCCCAGGAATAAGCCGGAGGGTGCTCAATTTAATCGCAAGGTCTTTACTGCCATGAATGACAGTTTGCGCCCCCGCAATAAGGGGTTTGAGTCTTTTGCTAACGTATTTAGCGGCAGGGTTCTGTATTGCGCTGTGACAGGGCAATATTGGCCGGAATTTTACTGGTAGTTTATGGATTTTCGGAACTCCATAAAACGGCGGTATGTGGTGAGACGCGCCAGGGGCGGTAACTTTCGACTTTAAATAGTCGCTCACTGAACCATATCTCCAGTCAAGGAGTTCTGCGCGCTGGGAGAGAAGCAACATAGTGTTGCACTGCGTGTCGAGAATAATCTGTGCCTCGACATCCGTAAGACGAACATAGTCCGCCCCGTTGGAGATGCAGTTACGGGTATTATCTAGGATCCAGGTCCTCTCTGACACCGCAATGCCCAGGTTCTTATCGGTCGCTGTAATCACATATCTGTGATCGTGTAAGAACTCGCGAATGACTTTAAGTTTCGGACCGAGAGGTTTAAAGGTGACATCCGTAACCCCATCCTCAGGGATCTTGGCACACTTATTATGTACAAGGGCTCTGCCCTTACGGATCGCCAATTCGCAATAGAACGGTAGTATGGGTGGCTCGGCCTCTGAGGGTCGGCGCACGTCATAATCTGGGTCGTAGGTAGTATTCTCTCCTTCGAGCGTGAATTTGACCCGCCACCTGAAACGGCGTTCAAAGTCTTTCCATGCGCTGCGTATTAACTCAACGCGGCGAGGTTGATGAAACATATATTTCAAGCCAACCGACAGGTCATGCTCGAGGGCAAGGGGCAATGTGACGCCTGGGCCTAAGTGAATAGACGACTGGAACCTGGCAGCCTCTAGTAGATGAAGAGGCGTGTTCAACAGTATCAAGTCAATGGCGTCACGCTCTGGAATATCCAGGATTTCATCAGGCAAGGTGGAAGGTTTTCCAACATCATACAAATGCATTTGTAAAGAGTCCGGGGGTAGGAAACAGTCTGTGCTACCTCTACTCTGTGAGAACAAACTGACAAAGTCCAAATTTACACTACTAATTTTTGGGCCGGAACCCGCGAGCGCGACTAAGCTCCGACTCCTTTCGAGCCTCCCTTCGCAGCCTTTTTGCCCTTTGCTGCAGCCGCCCATAAACCCCGCCGAGCTTCTCTCCGTGCTTTCTAGCCTTCTGTTGTACCATTTCTGGGGGCAGAAATGATTGGCTGGATGATGGCTGGATGGATGGATATTGGATGGATATTGGATGGATATTGGATGGATGGATGGATATTGGATGGATATTGGATGGATGATGGATGGATGATGGCTGGATGGATGGATATTGGATGGATGATGGATGGATGGATGGATATTGGATGGATGGATGGATGGATGGTGATGAATCAAGATGGATGGATGGATGGATGGATGGATGGTGATGAATCAAGATGGATGGATGGATGGATGGATGGTGATGAATCAAGATGGATGGATGGATGGATGGATGGTGATGAATCAAGATGGATGGAATGGATGGATGGATGGAGTTAGTTAGTTAGTAGATGAAGCTATATAGTTGACTGGGTAGAGATGGATAGAAGTGGATAGATGGATGAATGGATGGATGGATGGATGGTTAATGATATCCCAGTGAATAGATGAGGTTGGATATAATAACTAGTGAATGGTTAGTTATGGATGGTTTTGGATTTGAATGGATGTGGAAATTTTTGTCTTTTTATTTTTAAAACCTGCTTAGTTTTTATACAACTCTTGTTTTTAAGTTTATGCCTTTGATTCAATATTTTGTTGCATCATGATTGTCTATCTTCATAAGATTCTTATCAAGAAAGCTCTTTACAGCTTTATGTTCCTTTAGAAACAACGAGTTTCATTTTTTTTACTTTAAAAATAAAGAAGTCCTTGATATTCTTTTTATGATCACACTATTGAGAAGATACCAGTATGATTTGTGGGTTCAAGTTTGCAGGATATAAAGCCAAATCAGAAAATGAATGATTTTGAGTATTGCTATTTCATTAGCCATGATGAGTTTAAAGTGAAAGTAGTGAGCTTGATAATGTTAGGACTCTTAGAAATAATAGTCACTAAAGTACAAGTAAACTACAGTACTAGATTAGACATCAGTAGTAGCTTATGTAAGCTGTGGCTATACTGCCACTACCAGATGATAACAGATATCCAACACTCCCTCTGAGATATTAGGGGTTCATTGTGAAATTACAGAAATAAAGATAAAATAAAAAGTAAAATCTAACTGGAATAAATTTCATGTATTGTTCATGTAGTCCATATATGTCTATGCTTATATTAGCATGAGTCACAGCTTGCCTGCTGGTTCTGGTGTACTTGATTGACCTTGATTGTCTTTACTTTGATAGTGTAGAGGCAAAAGTTGACATAGTGAGCTCAGAAAAATAGATAAAATTAAGGAAAATTAAGGAAAAAATAGCATGTGGAAAATAGTGTCTGTAACACTACCCTCCTTCTAGAGATCAACTTCCAGGTGATCAAAAGATAAATAATGAGGATAAAACTCTATTATAGGTTGACCAAAGTTCATGAAACAAGACAAAAATTCTGGTTGGGCAAGGTGGGTGTGATGGGAAGCACCCAGATTGGCTTTGTGAAAGTCAGATATGGCAACCTAAATGCCAGTTAGGTTAGAGAGTGGCTCCTATATACAATCTTCATCAGTATAATCCTTCTAGTAGATTAGATATTCTAGCCAGTTGTGTTTTAGGCAAGAGTTGACAATATAGTCAATCTCATATTCTATTTCATGATCCTTAGTGACTTGCACTAACCAGGATAAAAGATGGACTGTCTCTCAAATTGTTTCTTCTCAGAATGGACATGGGATATGTTTACAATGAGGTGGATATACATAGATCATGGTAAGCAGAGTTCTATGGCATTAGATCCAATCAGTTTAGTGATGTCATATGGACTAAGCCAGTGTTCCATTAATTTATATGAGGTATGTGTTAATCTTAGATTTTCTGTATCTTGGTCTGCTCAAGTGTTTTTTTCATATCCATAGTAAAAGAATCAGCAACCGGTGCATTAGATATGTGCTGTTTAAAGCCCATATAAGGGATATAGGATCATGTTATTTTAAAAGGGGTTTTCTGCATAGAAGCCTGCTTCTTACTGTTATAGGAGAATTGTACAAGTGGTAGCCAATCTACCCATTCATCTTGCTTTTCCACTGTAAACAGTCAGAGATACTATTATAGGTGTTACAATTGCTTCTCTCAGATAGGAGTTGACCCTACTGACACTTGTATTAATATTTGGACTTAGAAACTTTTCACTTTCAAGTCACGTGATTAGCAGCACATGACCCTGAGAACCTGGCACATGACCTGGGCTAGACCAACAGTCCAGACCTAGTGATGTCATTATCTCATGCCTTATCTTTCATTTCCATTATCTCACCTTTCAGACTTCACTTTCTCATCTTTGCTCTAAAGTACATAGCATGGTCTATGTGCAGTTCCCACATGTATATAAGGTAGACATAGAATGACTAAGTACCCTTAGTCTTATTCACTTGCTTCCCTCATCAGTGTGCACCCCTGGGCTAAGTTAGTATGTTACTACTCCTCCTTTCTTTTTGTCAGTTCACCACTACTTGCAAAAGGTGGTACTTGTCATCTTATCACTATGTTTGGTTGAGTCCAGTGTCCTTTCACAACACTTGGATAAGACTGCTCCCATTTCTCACACATCATGACTAGTGGTTCATACCCAGTTCCTAGGGTTAAAGGAAATTTGTTGAGTACATGAAGCTCAGGATCTAGCATCCTATACCCACACTATTCATATGCTTGTCTGGTGTTATAAATAAGGATAATGTTGCTATTGCCCACAGTGCACTAGAGCTGGTTCTGTGGTGCTTGTCAATCCAGCATCTAGGGATACATGATACAATTAGTCCCCCATTCACATGATTATGGTTGTCATGTTAGTATACCCCCATTATCATGTATTTATGTTGAAGTCAGATGTTAATCCAGTTCCTCCTCTTTCTTATCAAATTCTTGCTTGTAAAAGGACCAAGCATCCTACTATCACACTCATGTTGTGACAACAATCATATGAGATCCTGCTGCTCTGAAAACATTCTCTATCTTAGATGTCAAGCCATGGCTCTTCAATTTTACTAACTTAACATCATTCACCATCACTACCATGTCTACCAATAAACAGCAAAGTATTAACACTGTGAATTTGATAACAAGTGGTACAAATACCAAAAGTCAGTACTTTGTCCTTATCATCACCTTCATCATCCTGCCCATTACCTATGAACATTTTGGTATATCTTTTTCACATC
Organism: Boletus hoseneyae; assembly: GCA_038093175.1. Taxonomy (NCBI): domain Eukaryota; kingdom Fungi; phylum Basidiomycota; class Agaricomycetes; order Boletales; family Boletaceae; genus Boletus; species Boletus hoseneyae. The sequence continues at coordinate 11,772 of JBBPRT010000140.1, forward strand.
ATCTGTTTTACTTTTATCTTCTGTCTTATCTGGGTTATTCCTTATGAAAAACTCTTCAAAATTAAAATCACAAGAACATCTGATGTCTTTTCTTTTTCTATCTCAGAAATTCTACCTCTGTACCTGTAAAAACAGACCCCTTAGACATAGAAGATGGTTGCAGAGATCCTTAGTAGACAGAAGAAGAAGATAAGGAAATCACATACACCACAAAAGAGTGGTTTGAGTGGTTAAAAGGAAAACTCTGCTTTGAGGACCTAGTTACTGTAGCAGCTCATATTTTTGGACACCATCTTGTACTAGAATATCCCAAGTATGCAGTAGAAGCCTCAGAATCCAATTGAAAGAACATTCTCATAACACAACCTTTTCTTCAAATTGTGAGAACCAAGTAATCTATTGCCCTTTAATCCTGATTCCAAAGGTGAATCCTTTAGACCACAATCTCTCAAAATGGCTACACAACCACTGATCTAGCTGCAGCCCTAGTTCTCTTAGCTGCTGCTGTACAAAGCAAAGAAGAAGAAAGTATCTGAAATTCAGCCAAACCAGGTACTTTGGACAGAAAACAAGAAACCTTCCATAATTGGTGGGCATATATAATCATGTAGAAGGACTATCAAAAATGAAAAAAAAAAAAACTGGTTGCTGCCATTCTTCTATGAATGACTTGAGAAGCCAAAGTTTTTGCTTGTCAATTTATAAATGCTCAGATGGTGCAAGAACAAGAACCAGATTATGACAAAACTAGTAATGAAATTGCAAATTCCCATTTAGGAGATAAAGCATGGCTAGAATGGATTGAGCTAGATGCAGTTATCAAACATCACTTCTAAATCATTGTCTTAGAACAAGAAGCAACAAACAAACCCCATCATGCTAAGCAAGACGACAAACAGTTTATAGCACAGGTTATAGAACTCTTTGATGACCTAGTAAAGATGTGTATGTCACAGATGTGTACACTCTTGAGTTTTTCTGTAGCACTATCAATTATCCAATCTATATCCAAGTCCACTTACACCATCTCAAAACTAACACCAGAAAGCACTTCTATGCTAAATGAAAAAAATGCTCCCTCAAATACAGTTTCATAATGAAAGATGCCCAAAGGGAATGTGGGAGCAATAACACCCCATGCCAGACTCCTGGGTACCCCTTCTACAATGCCTATAATTCTCCATGAGAACTGCCACCTTCTCGTTTCACCTCTATTATTACTTAACCTGCATAAGGCACCTCTATGGTGATTGGACAAGTAGCCAAAGCAACTTGCACCTGCTTTGGATGCAGCATATAAAACAACCAACCCCTTACCAATGGAGCAGGTGCTTGCTAGTCAAGTATAAGCCTTAGAACTGGGTATGAAGTTGGGGAAACTCCAAGAGAACAAGACTGAGGTTCTCTGGAGTGGCAACGAGCCTTATATACTATCCTACCGTGTGTGTACATGTTTGGTGTCTAGAACTGTACAGTACCTATATAAGGATATACCCTTGACCCATGGTGCAAGGCTATACTATAAGGCAGTGCCACTTGCTGTACAAGCTGTGTTTGCTGTGCAGGCTGTGTGAGGCTGTGTGAGGCTGTGTGATGCTGTGTGAGGCTGTGAGCCAGGCTATGCGTGGAGATGAAGGAGGCTGTGCAGTACATGGCTATGATGCGGCTGTGCACTGGGCTGTGCGACGCTATGTGTGGAGATTAAGGGGGGCTATATAAGGCTGTGGGCTGTGCTGTGTGATATGCGGCTATGTTCTGGTACAGCCTTCGGGTAAGATCTGTTGGTCTGTGCGCAAGTCATGTGACTAGTTCAGGGCAGGCCCCTAGTAGACTTGTGAACGAGCTATGGCAGGCATGATTGAGAGATAGGGGCTAGCAAGGAAAGCGGCCATAGTGAGTCAGGAAAAATAGGGAAAAATATGGAAAAATAGGGGAAAAATAGAGGGATCGTAACAGCATATAGGGTCATCTATATGATAAATGCTCAAACAAAAATCAACCCAGGTATAAACCAGACTGATATCTTTTTTCTTGCTTCTTCACTTATCAAATCTGGGACCTCATGATGAACCTTTATGGACCTCCTCAGATTGACAACTGACAACATATCTATTGCCTACCAAAAACAATACCTCTGACACCCACTACTTCAATCTCTACTGTTATAGAAACAACCAGCAAAGCTTTATACATGAATGAAGAAGCTGAGGTTTATTTCAAGAACCTATCTGAGACAAGAGCTTAGCAACAAGCTGCTAAAGGTCTCAAATAGGATAGGAAAGTCATGATTTCTGTTAAGAATTAACCTTATCATTAGGTTAAATGTTACTAGTATCACTATCATAAACTGGACTGACATTAGAATAAGCCTGTCTGATTCCTAACTAACACTTAGTCATCAAAATCAATCACCTAGGATCAGATGGGTGAAAGTGGGTGTGGAAAAAGGCAGGGGAAGGGCTAAGTAATAGGCTGGTGGAAGGTTCAATGAAGTTTGAAGGAGGTTCTTTAATGATGTGGGGCTGTATGACTTGGCAGGGAGTTGGCTATGCTATCAAGATTGATGGTAGGATGGATGGGGACCTTTACCTTCAGATTTTGAAGGATGAACTGCTCGATTCTTTGCAGTTTTATGGTCTTGATCCTCCTGACATCATCTTTCAGCAGAATAATGACCCGAAACATACTTGCAAGCAGGTGAAGGATTGGCTTCAGGAGTAGGATTTTCATACTATGGTATGGCCTGCATAGTCTTCTGACCTCAACCCCATTGAGCACCTCTGGGGTTATCTCAAAAGAAGACTAGCAAATCATGAATCCTCTTAGGAGAGGATTCATGAATTGTAGGAAAGAGTTCAGGTTGATTGGGAGAGGATAGCAGTTGAAGAGTGTTAGAAGTTGATAGAGAGCATGCCTAGAAGGATTGAAGCAGTTATCAAGGCAAAGGGAGGCTATACCAAGTACTAATATACTCTAAAAAGCAAAAGATGCAAAACTGTTGTAATGGTATTGGTGTTTTGAAATGGATGTATCTTTGCAGTATGTAAGCAAAATCACATGACCCTGGGGACAAGGTTATAGCTAATGGTGTGTACTTTATTTGTTCCCATCAAAGCAAAGTGAAATTCCCACAAGTGATTGCAGGGCACTTCATGCTCCAGTTTGGGGTTAGGCATTGCAATGGTTTTTCACCTCACTGTAGCCTTGTGCCATGGGTCAAGGATATATCCTTATATAGATACTGTACAGTTCTAGCCCACCAAACATGTACACACAAGTAGGATAGTATATAAGGCTGACTACCACTCCAGAGAACCTCAGTCTTGTTCTCTTGTAGTTTCTCAACTTTATACCTTCAGCCTAAGACTATTTTTTTTCTCATCACAACTGAACGTCTCTAGCCACCATCTCCAACATTCCCCAGCACCCTCTTTTCACTGTCTCTTACAATGAGCTTAATAAGACTACATTTCTCACCATTGCCGAACGTCTCTAGTCATCATCTCCAACATTCCCCAGCACCCTCTTGTCACTATCTCTTACAATGAGCTTGATAGTAAGAACTAGTCTAGTCATCATCTAGCCCCTTCGCTCATACTTCAAGGATCTCAGTGTCTATAATCAAGAAGGAGGAATCCCCCATTGTCTTACTCCTTTTTATAAAAGAGGAACCTAAGAAAGAGTCACTATCACCTACACTGTGCAGTTCTAGTATATCATCATACTGCTTTTCCTCCACTGACAGCTTTAACTCTGAATATCAAAACCCTACCTCACTTCAAACCCCCACACCACTTCCAGAACCAGTTAACTGGAACTCTATCTGTCTTTGCCCTCAGCCCTGCACTATTCCTATATCTATCTGGACAGACAGTCTACCAATCAAGGTAGATGAAGAAGCTTCTCAAAATGGCACCCATACATACCCACCACTTCCACCCATCAATTTGCATCAAGTATTTATCCCAACAGAGGTGGACAACATTATTCACAAAGGGATTGTACTTGGATTGGAACAGCAATGAGAACAGTATAGACAAACTGTTCTTGAGAGAGTCATCATTGCTAGAGCCAAAGTCAAGGTTCAATTACAAATTAGAGAAAGAACTCCCACTCCCTATCCTCATCCTAATCTTATCCCTCATCACTGGTTTAGGGGTCTCACTCCTCCTCCTGCTCTTGAGTGCCACATATCTTCTTTATGGCCAAGAGGCATACTCTGCATCCCTACATGTTACCATATGACTAATTAGTTATACCTCCATTGCCCTTGAATTCCCTAACCTGTTTGTATCAATAAACCCTTACTTGCTCTGTCCCACAAATCCACCCTTGTGCCTCTATTCTCACTTAAACATTGCCACCCCACCCCATATATCAGAGTCTCTCTCATAAGCAGTTCAAGCTCCAAAGAAACATTTATCCATTTCTCTCAAATAGCTCAACCTAGCACTATTTGAATTTCACAAGAACTATCTTCTCCTTTGCCAAACTAAGACCGCCTGGCATCCTAAATCCACACATGGAAAACTACTTAAGAGGACTTGTCAACTTGAATGATGCAAGAAACCACCCTCTTCTAAGAAATAAGCATTGTCTCCCAAATCTCTCTCACCATCACTATCATTGCCCTCTATATCATTTTGCCTCCCATCTGTCTCATCTGTCTCATCCTCTTTCCTGTCCTTACTTTCCTTGTCTTCATCATTGTTTGGGCTATTCCAAAAGGGGAAGTCTTTGTCTTTCACATCATGTATAACACTCATTACTTCCATTTTGGTATCTCTGAATGCAATAACCTCACTGACTTCACAATGCGAGTAAAAGGAGACTAGGCTACAGAAAACAAGTGGAATCCATCAGGTTAGGACATATCCATTTGTGAGGAACCAACTGCACCTATGCCATCTAGACCCAAATGGGTAGATTGGATACTAAGTCATGTAAATTTCCAAACTCTTCTTAACTTAGCCAGCTGTGTCTTTACCCAACACACCATTCAAACTCACGAACAGGAAACTGGCACCATCCATCCATTTCTGACAGAACCCTCTGCCACTTCATCTCTCCCCACTCTAGAAACCCCCAATAGTGCCCTAGCCCCACTCCAACCCAGAGTATTCACAAACGAAGAGATAACCATTACAGCATGGCCATTCAATTGGGTGGACAAAGAAAAACCTGACAATTTAAATCAGTTATGAAATTCCTTTCCTCCCCTTCTTCTTTTGCACAAATCTATAGTCCCTTTTGTTCTGCCTTTCCTAAACCTATTCTCGTTACCTGCCCAACATGACTATGCAATTCAACCTAGCAGTCCTTCTTAAGGGTCTCCTCAACGCACTAGACAATGCCAGCAAACTTGGCATCCTCACTTAGACATTTAATGGAGTGGACCAAGCCATATTTAACCTAGAAGTGTGGCTAAACACCTTACCACCCATGCCACCCACTCTGCCACCATAGGCCCCTAACATAAGGATCTCTAAGAAAGTTGAGATATTCGCCAATCTGGGTGAATTCAGAGATGAGCTCTCTAAGTTTAAGAACTGGTGGTTGAAAATGAAAATATGGCTACAACTAAACAACTACTCCATTCCTTGGGGATCCTATGAAGCAGCTGTAGCTATACTCTCACACCTAGGAGGCAGTACAGGTCTTATGTTTGCCCATATGTGTCTTGAGAAAGGAAAAGCCTATGAATAGAAAACCTTAGTGGCTAACATTGAAAAATAGTACTACCCTTCCATCAAGGAAGATTGAGCTGTACAGAAATTATGGAATCACAAGTACACCCTCAGTGATAGAAAGATACACATCAAAACTTACATAAATCGCTTCAAAGCCCTGTCTGAAGAAGCTAACATTTCAGACACTCGTGCCACAAATATCCTAGAAAAAAACATCCCTGAAGAGATCCGTGATAAGATTATCATGGATGGAAACCAAACAGTGGAAGATCTAGATGCATACCTAGCAAAGGTATTGCAAATAGGAGAGTGATGGGAAACCACTCACTTCCTTATCAAAAAGGCCAAGAAAACCCTATGTTCTGCTCTAATACTGAACCTTCCAAAAGCTACTGAGACCCCAATATAATGGATGTAGACACATTGTGGGAACAGGAATCTGATGGAGAAGAAGTCAATGCACTTAACTGCCCTTATAAGCACTTCTCTAGTTGCTTCAACTGTGGTGGAACTGGGCACTTTGGCAAAGATTATAAGAAACCATCTAAATACTGCAAAGAGTGCAATTGGTCCTAAGGGGATCACAAGAAATTGTGTTCTAGAACAAAGAAAGTACATACTATGGAAACCAAAGAATCTTCTAGTGAAAAGTGAAAAGCCAAGGCAATTTGAGTGGTCTGGATGCCCAAGTTGCTTCTATTACTAATTCATCTCTATCTTCTTGTCATCTAAATTATAGTCAAACAGGATCTCTAATAGATTTGGAGCTTGGCTGGGGCTCCTCACTGGTGCTTGATTCTGTTCATACCCCCTTGACCTCCTTAATCCCAGACACCACCCATGTAAGAACCCTTGATCTACAGGATATTCATCTGGATGTAATTATTCTTGACCACTTTTACACTGACAAGCTCCAAATACCATTATGATCTATCCCACGACCCATCCCCATCTACAATGTAGACAAAACTGCTAATTCCATCACCCATTGTGCTGAGCTCATTGTAGAGTTCCAAGAGCACAGGAAAAGGTTCTAGCTGAAGTAATGGATCTCAGGAAGAATCAATTGATACTAGGATATACATGGTTAAAGAATCACAACCTGGAAATAGATTGGCCCACTGGCAAAGTCTGTATGACACATTGCCCCTGGACTTGCCATGCACTTCAGGAAATGCTACCCTTCATCTGGCAAATGGAATTAGAAGAAATCAATAACCTAATCCACATAAACTCCTTTAAGGAAGAAACCACCAAGGAAGCCAAACCAGAAACACACATTCTCAAAGTATTTCATAAACACCTAAGCATGTTCTCCAAAAGGAATCAGAACAGATGCTGGTCCACAAACTATGGGACTATGCCATCGATCTCAAGGAAACTTTCAAACCCAAGAAAGGATATTTGATTCCACTTTCTGCCATTGAACAGAAGAAAGTGTCAAAGTTCATAGACAGTCAGTTAAGTAAAGGGTACATTTGACCATCTAAATTTGAGCAAACATCATTTGTCTTCTTTGTTCCAAAGAAGGATGGATGTAAATGAATGGTACAGGACTATTATTACTTGAATGAACATGGTGAAAAACAATTACCTGCTGCTGTTTGTTACGTTTTCTTTGTACACTTCATTCTTTTCCATTGATGGATGAGGACCAACCTCACCAAAACATGTACTCGTCCTTGCCTATGCTAACCTTCTCCCTCAGACTAATACTTGGCCGTTCAAGCCCCATCAAGTATCTCTCACGTGATCTCTTATCTTTTGACTTATTCTTGCTTATGCTTTAGATACGATGCCATCGTATCTCTTATCTTCTTATCTCCTTATCTCCACTGACTAATCGTTCTCTCCATTTCCATTCACTTCCATCCGATTAGTCATCTTCACCTTGGCTTGTGTATATAAACCCGTCGAATACTGTCTTGTATTCCCCATGCTAGTCTTACTCAATTCTACCTGAGTCCTAGCCTCACTCTGCGTCCGTCCAAGTGCCCCTTGGATCTCTCTAAGTCTTTGTTGTACTTCTGAGTCGACACTCTTCGTTTTACCTATCGACTATTGCCGGTAGCCTCCAACCCTTACCAACAGGTAGTGGGCCATCGTTCTGTCAAGAAATCCTTGACTCTTGTCTCCAGGAAAGCCTCCTAGGAGAAACCTCTGCGTCTGGAGTCTTCAACCTCCATTCTTGAGTCTTCGCTCATCCCTACCCGGGCCAAGTGTAACAAAAGACTAGCGTGCAAACCTTGTGGCCTACCATCGTTATAGTTCGCCAAAATTTCTCAACCACCTTCGAACCCTCGACTCTACCACCTCCGGTGGAGACAACCTGAACCCTACCTCTGAAGAGGAAGAATCCCCTGATGAAACTCTACCTACTCTAGACGAGCAGGAAGCTGCCCTTGACCTTAGCCACCAGTTATCTGGAAGACTCATCATTCCACAAGTACCTATGCCACCCAACCCCACTCCTATCCAACGAACTCCAATGTTCACTCTCCCACCCCCACCCCCGCCCACTATGTTCAGCAAACCCACTGAACTCCGTATTGGTACTCCCAAAGCCTACGACGGTTCTGCCAAATGCGCCGTACCTTGGCTGCAATCTGTGCAGTTCTACCTTGAAGTAAACAAAGACGTTTACAACTCCGATGCAAAACAAATCGCATTCGCACTCTCGTACATGACTAAAGGCTCTGCCTCATCCTGGGCATCCACCTTCCGTGACTCTACTATCTCAGGGTCAACCATCTCGATGGGCACCTTCGCCTAATTCATCACCAAGTTTGAAACCACGTTCAAACACCACGATGTCACCGGTAACGCCATCGCCTGGCTTTCCACCAAATGGATGATCCGTGAAAAACGCAAGGACGGCTCCTTCGTCTACAACCCTTTGCTCACACGTTTCATGGCAGAATTCCAAAATGCCGTCTCCCAAGCTAAGATTACTGACGACAACGTCCTCATCGGCTACTACTCCGCCGCCATTCCCCCTGAACTCATGCGCCGCATTATGGCCATGGACACTGTCCCCACCACCATAAACGAATGGTACAAGAAAGCCATTCATTTCCAAA
>JBBPRT010000141.1:0-20477 GCA_038093175.1 Boletus hoseneyae
TGGGGAACATTGTCAGCCTCCTGCAGAGGGGAGTTGAAACTATGACTGACTAGATCCATCTGTGGCGCGAGTGAAAGTACATCATGATCACACACCACGATAAAAGTTGACTTGTATCGCATTTGCATGGATGACAATGTGGGTGACCTGACGCGCTGACCAAGTAAACTGCAGCTTCAACCTCGACCAGAACTCAGAAACCAAAGGACCTACACGGTCCTCTGCAGATTTAGATGCCAGATTCTTCCCCGTGCAATATATGGCGGGAGTTGATCAGTAGAAAGAGTTATCAAAGTCTCGCATCCTAGCATGAAACGGATGAAACAGGTGAGAGGACAGGGAGCTCACACTCCTTCAAACTACTTGTTGATACATGCACAACGGAAGCATCTTGTGCAGGAGAGCAGGGCCAATGTTCCAAATAAATCCCCGGTCATATCTTCTGCAAAAACTTGTTCACTGATGGTGTGCGGTGCCAGCATGCGTTATCGTCGTTCGGAAAACGATATTATAGCCCTATGATCCAAAACCGTTTTCGAGTCATGAGTTCGGAAGTGTACCACTGGTGCAACTGCGGCCGTTTCAAACGGTTGGGAATTCTAAAAGAACGCTAAAAGTCTTGAGTCAAGGGTCAATCTTCCTATACTCGTTTCAGCTGCACTCACCGGAGACTGTAACACACCCAGACTCTGATCCTATAGAGTGTCGAAGTTCCTAGCACTCTTTCAAAGATTTTTGAGTCTGACTCCGCAATTCGGACTCGGAGGAAGAGTTCAAGTTTTGTGCAATTATATAATTACACAATGCCATCTCATTTTCCCCATCCTCCAATATTGCTATTCATTCAGGCGCTCGCATCTACGACATTCAGTGTGATTGTCTGATGCACCAAACGTGTATAACAGACATAACATCACTACATCCGGGTAAAATGGCTAGACATTGACATGCAATACGGTAACTTGAAGACATTCATCATACATCAATTACACCCTCATAGAAATATTCAGAGACCAACATGGATGAACGGAAGCCACTCGACAAATGAAGCGTCGCTATCTCGAAGCCGTCCGACAGCACCGTGCAGTGCTTGTGCAGCCTCCCGATAATCTGGCGTTGCACCATTCCGCAATAGTTGTCCATAAACGTCCCTTGCTACGGCAGGCGCAAGCTTGTCGCTGATCGACCACATCGTACCAATGACTCCTCCGTATCCTGCGAACAGCATTCCTGCCGCGATATGGATCGCCTCATCAGAGAGAGCCTCGTCACCCATTGCTGTCTGACACGCGGAGAGGAAGGCAAAGCCACCACGCGGACGTTCAGACAACGAGATGATGTCAGATAATTTTAAGCGGCATCGATCCGCGAGGCAGAGCCCACTCTCCGTCGGGCTCGCTGCATCTTGGGCTCCGTGGCATGCAAAATGGACCCAGTCTGCACTCTTCATCAGCGCGAGTACTTCCTCAACCGTTCCTTCAGCGGACTCCGCGAGGGTGATTCGTGCTGATGGAGAATTCCAGATGACACCTTTGATATGTTCCATCTCGACGTGCACACCTGGAAGTCGGAATTGGCCATGCGTGGATGACTGACGGACAGCCAAAAGACGAAGACCCCTGCTAGATGTCGATGTGGCATCGGAATGGCGTGGAATGTTAAGAACATTGAGTGTAGGGATGTATGACGAGACGACGAAATCAGACACCTTGTTCCCAGGCTCTGAAAACTGCGTGCCATAGAGACCAGCTGCATGGATAGGAAGAAATGCAAAAGGGCCAGTGGGACACCAAAAGATGCGTGAAAAGTCCCCCGGATTCTGCTCAGAAATGTTAGATGAGTGAATCGGCTACTGAGGTTGCGTAACACGACGTCATGTAGTACGTACCGAGAAACCCAACACGTCCAGGACGGGTCTCACAACGCCACTCCATAGGACGGATAAGAGGGACTCCCAGCTGACCTGCACCCGTGATACCCTCCGTCCTGTCCTCTCGTCACCGCGTATGATACGAGCGGGGCCAAGCAAACTCTTCACTGTGTTCTGAAGACCCTTGCACCGCCGGAGAGCAAAATTCGGAAGCGGGACATGGGTCACATCCTCCACATTGGCGAGAACCACCAATGCATCACAGCGGGTTTCTGCAGCGTTGAGGATGACTATTGGTCCTGAGTGTGCTAAAGCACGGAGTTCAGAAAACTCTTTGTGAAGCAGGAAGCGCTCGAAACCAGGAAATCCCCGAATATCCTGTAGCAGTTTATCTCGCTCGATGGCAAGCGTACGGTGTCTGTCCGCCTCTTTTTGCAGAGACCCTATTGCACGATGAGCTGCACTTTGAGTTTGATCCGATAGTGAGGACAAGGATTTCTCGCGGGTGGCACCAGCATGCTCTAATGCCGCAGACAATTCCCGAAGCCTGCGAGCGTGATTTGGATAGTCACGCGACAATTCATCATACGAACTGCGAAGCTGGAACAGTTCACCCCAGACGATCGAACGTCCTTGCTCGAGCCACTCCACAGCTGTTTTGAAGTGTCCCGATTCCACTGCCGACGCCGCTGCCTCACGTACCACGTCCGCACCTAGAATGAGTTGACGGTAACGGTGTGCAAGGGAGAGACCAATCCATGCGAGCTGAGGAAGGAGACTAATAGAAACAGAATATGCGTGAAGGAGAGAATGATGCCTTAGAATGCGAGCGCATGAGATCCATGCCTGTGATGCATGAAATCGAACCGTAGTAGGGCCAATGGAGGCACAGGCAGCACACGAGTATTGTGAAATTGCTTGCTCGAGATCACTCAGCTTGCCTAGACGATGGGACCGAGCCAGGAAGGTGTTGCCAAGGTTGCTCAGATAGCCAGATCTGTCGGGGTGACTATCAGGGGTGAGGTCGATTGCATCCCTTTGCGATGAAATTGCTTGCTCGAGGTCATTCATCATTCCAAGGCTCTCGAAACGAGCTTGAAGGGAGCTAGCAAGGTTGTTTAGGTACATAGGTTTGTCAGGGTAGCCATGAGGGGAGAGATCAACAGCGTCATTCAACTTCGAAATTGCTTGCTCGAGGTCACTGAGATTTCCGAGATGTTCAAATCGAGTAAACAAGGAGGTGGCAAGATTGCTTAAAAGAGTGGGTTTGTGAAGGTGACCATGAGGGGTGAGGTCAACAGCATTCCTTTGCGATGAAATTGCCTCTTCGAGGTCCCTCAGATTTCCGAAGTGCTTGAAACGAGTTTTGAACGAGTTGCCAAGGTTGTTCAAGCGAGTAGCCTTGTCGTTGTCACCATCGGGGGTTAGGTCAACAGCATCTCTGAATCTTGACATCCCTTGCTCGAGATCGCTCAGCTCACCGAGGCGCTCAAACCGTGTAAGCAAGGAGGCGCCAAGGTTGTTGAAGAAGGCAGGTTTGTGGAGGTGATCGTAAGGAGTGAATTCAACAGCATCCTTTTGCCTTGAAATTGCTTGTTCAAGGTCACTCAGCTTGCCGAGGCGCTCGAAACGAGTTCTGAACGCGTTGCCGAGGTTATTCAAATGACCAGGGTTGCGAGGGTTGCCATGAGGGGTGAGGGCAATTGCATCCTCTAGCTTCAAAATTGCTCGCTCGAGGTCACTCAGCTTGCCAAGGTGCTTGTAACGAGCGCTAAGTGCGATGCCCAGGTTGTTTAGACAGGCGGGCTTGTCAGGGTGCCCATCAGGGATAAGGGCAACAGCTTTCTCGAACTTCAGAATTGTCTGCTCGACGTCGCTTGGTGCCCCAAGATGATCGAATCGATGGCGAAATGCAAAACCGAGATTCGCTAGTCCTGCGATGGAATGGTGATCCGAAGCCGAGGCATCGCAGACGGATGCCTCCAAATTTGATATCGCCAGTGCTTGTTGGGGGTCGGCTAAATCACCAAGCCGTTTGAAGCAGTGCAACAACTGGATACGCAAGGTCCATGGGACCAAATCTGTCAAGTTTGTAGAAGAATTGTGTTCTACAAATGATGCATCGACCGTCTGAATTGAGTCCATTGTGCGTCCATGCGCCTGGAACATCGAAATGGCAACTCGGCATTCATGATTCTCCAAAGAGCAGAGATTCAGGGCTTCAAGCAGCAATCTGGCCCGTGCAGTGTCAGCTTCATCCTGGTGCTTCCCTGATCCTGCCAGATGCACAGCGGCGAGCTGAAGCAGCGTGGAGGGTCGGTTCAGGTGATTGATTGGACGGGTAACGAGTGCGTTGCAATGCGGTGTGAACGGTTCGTCCAGGAAAGGGTCAATGTTGTCAACCTGACAGCGAACGAAGTTTGCCGTTTCCAAGTTTGACTGTGCAGCCATGCGACATGGATGGTATCGACAAACATTGAGCGCACGCTCAAATTGTTCAATAGAAGACTCGATATCCCACCCCTCTCTGCGTTTTCGATAGTGCGAGAGAGCGTTATGGTCTTGGTTTGTATCTTCTAGCTGGCTCTGGGGTTCTGTGGTTGCCTGTGGGCATACATTGATTTACAAAGATAGTCCCGGCACAAATTGCCTACTTACGCAATAAGGGCCAAGGATCCTTAAGGCTAACGAATCGCTACTGTTGCGTTCCTGCTGTGTCACCAAAAGGGGTGACCACAGATATATTGCATTCCCGTCCATTGGAAGGAAGGTAGACGCTGCCACACTATAAGTGCCTGTTTTGTACATAACCTCTGTCTTACTCACAAAGGTCTTTAACACTATGGTTCGGCATTTGCTTCATGATAATTGTCAATTCTCGCAGTCGCCCTGCAACTGCCAGTATGGGTTGAGATTCTGAAGGTGCACGTATCGCAAGATTAACCACGGCAGACAGGTCGGATGGTCTGCACGCCCTATCAGAACTAATGTGAGTTGGAGGAGAGGAGACTCACATAAAGTTTAGTCCACCCCATTCGACATCCCTATTCACTGAGACAGGTATACTTTCGGTTCGTCCATAACCAAGAGAGGGATCTGTTTCCCGGATAGATACCTTGTCATTAGCGATCCTTGCGTGGTAAGTATAGAGATAGTTGTCGTACTCGTAATCACCACTTCTCCGTCCTCATTCGTATGCGTTCCAGGGCATACAGAGGTTGAAGCGTCCCACTGTGGCTAGTCCCTGGTAACAGATGTTTCCTTGCTTCCTTGTCCCATGAGGTCAGAGACGTTGTGCGCTTCTAGGCACAGCTCAAGATTGCAAGAGCTGTTCAAGGTCATTGTTGCATGGAGCCGGAAAAAAAGACGCAGGAGTATGCAGGGCGCCAACACTTATAGTAGTACATGCTCACATCCACCGTGTGACAGTAGATGAGGCAGTACCACCGAGCCATTTTGCAGAAAACTTGGGCCTGAGTGTCGTTACCTTCCGAGTTCCGTTTGGGAGACTCGATTGTTACACGGCGGCTCCTGGCTACTAGTATCATTCACATCAGTCGGTGGCAACACCCATTGACACTTTATGCGGAACTCAACGTTCAACCCTAGTAGTGACTAAGGGGTGATAACTAGAAGCGATCGGAGGTGGGGATGATACGGCGCGGCTCAACCCGGCCGGGTTGATGTTGAGCTACTGCCATACCCATATGTGCAGTGGATATAACTTTTACCGGTTTTGAATGGCACATATGATGAGGTTGAACGAGAGATCTCGCAAGCGTAAATTGCGCCATCGTGTGGAATGGTAATACAACTTGAAACGGCGGTGGTTCTTGTCAGTAGGCAAGTTAAAGAGGAAGATATCTCGTGGACTTGAAGGAAGTCCCAGAATGACTGATGTGGCATGCCGATCCTAGGCATTCAAGTTCCTGCGGCGAATGACTGGTGAGAAGAGACATGTGCATGCTTTCCTAGCTAGTAGTACATCAAGCCTGTGTTTACCGTTAGAGCGATACGCATAAGGGGTATGTCGCCCATAGCAATGCTCAAACTTGTTCCCCGTTGACAGGCCCCACTTTCTTGAGGCCGCAACCCTGGGAGGAACAGGATCTCTCTTCCCCTTCTGGCTCCTTGGGCTTCTCTACCTCCGTTAAGCTTGTCGCACAAGTGGGTGTGGCCTTGTCTTTGGGATCTCCACAACAACCCCCATCGAAATCTTCGTTCCGCGCCCACCGGATCGATTTGATGCCCTCCCATCCAAACAACATAGCGATCACCATCGCCGTCGTTGCATCGATCCACCACCCACCCTTCCATACCAGATAGATCAGCGACCCGATGAGCAAGACGACAGAGAGTTCCATGCAGCAGAGAGCACAGAGGGCTTCACCGTGGAGAGAACTCGAGTCAAGAGCGCGGGCAAGGTAGCGCTTGGCGAGGTAGAGAAGTAGCGAGACGCCTGTAGAGGTGGCGGCAATGAGGAGGGCAGGGAGGGTCGTGGAGGGGTGGTCGTGTGCTTTGAGGGCCGCAGCGGAGGTGCCAATAGCAGCGAAAGTGAGGGAGATCAAGAGAACGCCGATGGTGATCGTTACGATACGTTCGAATCTGTGGAGATGAGAACAAAGTGATGTGCGGGGAAAGGCAACCGGGTCAGTCATTAACAGGGAGAATCAATGTCAATGAAGCGGTTTTACCGGATGATTCGCGGGGATGTTTTGCTCTCTAATTGGTCGCCTGACTTGCTGACGCTCAGGAAGCGCCAGGCGACGAGGAGGTCAGAGATGACCTCAACGGCGGACTGGAGGCCGTAAAATACGAGTGCGCGTGAGGACGACTCGGCGCCGAAAACGATGGATACGACACCCTCAGCGGTGCTGTAGAACACACTGATGATGCTGATCGCAATGGCGTACTGCTGCAAAACGTGGCGGGTTGGCATCTTTGATGAGGGGATGAGTGGATAAACAGGAATGGGAGCAGAGTCGACTTATTTAAGTCGGATTTCTGCCCTGCGAAGCACCAACGAGACTTCCCGGGCTCGGCATGAATCCACTGCTATATGCCATTCTGAAGCACAGAAACTGCGACGACGTGGCATCCAACTGCCAAATCCCTGCGGACGATGAAACGCATCATGATAGATCACTGGCAGTGCAGATCCGATGATGTTCAATGTAACGGCTTTGGGTGCGCGAAGTGTGCATACGTACTACGTAATGGAACAAGCTGAACATCATGATGAGTGTCATCCGAGAGTGGGACTCTTAAAGACTTTTTGTTGATCGGCGACTCGGTGGAGATGGAGGTACACAGGGCGGCCCGTCCTATCCAAATCCCGTACGTCGGACATTTGGTGCCCAATGTACCCATTACAGCATACAAATCGCTGTAGGTCCCAGTCGAGCCATCAGTGGTTTGCGCTGATCTGTCAAGCAAAGTTTCGCTGTCATTGGGTAATCAGCGGCCTTGCCAGCTTGAAACAGCATAAACGGAACGGTGTCGTAAATAACTTGGGCCAAAAGTGTCGCGGTGATGACTTATTCCTGATCCTGCCAGCGGTGAGGTGACGGCCCGGGTAGTACTTATGTAATGCATGGTTGTCTAATACTAACGCTGCCAGTGTCTGCTGGGTAGACTCGGTTGTCGGTTTCGATCTTGTATATTTTGTCTCTTCTTCCACTGTGAATCTCGTCATGATCAAGTTTCAAGCTTCAAGTCGCTGGCTGGCACTGGCTCGAGCAGTGATTTCATCCTTACAAGGCCTGGGCTAACTCGGAAGACTCAATTCGTGACATCACTGACTTGGGGGGGCTGACGCCCAGCCCAACCACGAATCCCTGGCATATATAAGGCCGGCTGGCATCTCACTGCTCGTATTCAGTTCCTTGTTCCTTCTCGCACGCGCTCATCTCTAGGCCGCGCCTGATCTCTTACTGCTACCTTCTTGCTTTCAATCCGATGGCTACCTCTCACCAGCACGCTATCTCATCGAGCGTTCTCGCATGTCCCACGTGCCCCAGTGTGACACCCGGCAATGTGGACCAGGTTCTGACTGCTTCCTACTCACCAGGTACTGCGCCCACGACGGTGATTGACATACAACCAAAATCAGCACTTGTTTGGTTGTACCAGTTGGTCACTGCCCTCAACTTCCAGTTCGCCGTCATCGCATCGCCTGTTGTTTCACTCAAGGATTGTATCATCGCAGTCGAAGACACGTTAGTCCGTCGTCAGCAAACCGAAATGCTCAGGCGCAAAGTTAGCGAGCTTTGCCAACGAGTAGTATCCAAGCAAGATCGTACTGTCCCTCTAGAGATCTCGCAGCGCACACAGACGGGATCGCACAAGAAATCGTTCCAGGAACTCACCGCCACGATCGTCAACATGAAGATCAGCAACGACGGAAACGATACCGAGGGCCTTCGCCAGTCCCCCAAGAACATTCGGATATCGATGGTATGTCAGAAGGCGAGGATCACTTGCACTCCTACAGTCGGATCCGGCCGGCGTTCAGATGGAACTTAGGGCGGTCAAGTCAGTAGCCGTGCCTGGGAATGCCCCGTCTGCTAGTGAAGCTGCAGTGGAGGCCCGGATCCTTGCAAGCATCGCTCAGCGTAAAGAGCATACCGGGATGGCAGAAGGTAGCAGACCTTCTCGTCTTCGTCCAACCAAGACACGAACTAACGAGACATCTACGTCCACAGGTCGAAGAATTGTGTCTTCTGCTTCCTGTGTCGCGCGAAGCCCCGCATGCGTTATTTCGCCCGAAGCTTCAAGTTCTTTAAGTCGTCGATCATTCACTCCAATCCATAGTATGCACTGCATTCGTCTCGATTACCACCTTTCCCGGTCTGACATTACGTCTTGTAGGCTAAACTAGAGAAACGAGGATCAAGATCCCCAAGCAGCCACTTGCCATTGCCCGCACAGACGTTGCTCAGCCTGGCGCTGACAAGATACCCGCGATATCCATCATACCCAATATACCCATGGATCCCCTGATGCCCGCGAAAGGCAATGGCAAAAAGAGCAACCACGCAACAGCTCGACGAAAGATGACGCTCCAATATACCCAATCGTCCAAGCCTGGTGCTGGACGATCCCCGGACAGCGGTAAGAAGTCACCTACGGCAAGTCCAAAGAAGGCCCAGCCTGGTACTGGAATACCTTCAAAATCTCTGCACTGCCGATGCCTCGCAGGCCGATGCTACCGGCGCCGCAGAGTTGACTTCTCCCTAGTCTTGCTGAGCATACTGGTGCTGCCGACGGCAGTTCATCGAAGGGTGCGCTGACGGGTGTTTGCGTCGTTGTGACTTATGGTCACCAGTTTTGCGTTGATTGATAGTAAAGACAGCTAATCGTCTACCCGGGAGGTCTGCGACCCAGACAAAACAGTTGACGACTGCCGAGATTGCTAAGACTGCTCCTATCGTGGTCCTCCTTTGGAATCTACCTGTAAGCGATTTCCTGCTTTTCTGGTCGGCCGTTGTTAAATACTAACAGCGAGAATTGTTGAGAAGGCCCCCCGCTGGATTTTTTGCATCGTCTTCCGTACCGGCTCTGGATGCCGCGTTACAAGCGATCCAGATGGAGGGGACAACCTTTCACGCACGTGCTGGCGCTCAACTACGTCAATGATGACCCGAGTTTCTCTGGAGTATCTCCCATCATGGGCAATGAGTGGTGCGATTGTTCCTTCCTTTGTGCATCCCATGCACTAATGACCTTTTCTTGTGATTGCACGGAAATAACCACAAAACGAAAATGTTCATATTCTTGCCAAGAAAAGGAACATAGATGTGATATCCAGAGAAGTTCTCTGAAATCTACACGTAAGTGATTCCATGCATTGCGGTGTTGCTTGCGCTGACATGTGCTAGTGGCCCGGAGGCAGGCTGAGAACAATGTCACTTTGCGCAAGGCGAAGGCGACATCTCGACTCTCATTCCAGCACCCGATTGTCCCAGTGTATATTTTAGCTTTTTGGCGACTCGGATGGCTCCCATTTTGGTAGGTTTGTCGATTATTGCTTCTGCTGTGTTTCATGCAGCGACGATGATATTTTCAGGTGCAAGTGCGAATGGATCTACGCGCATCCCAAGAAGACCTCAGTTATCAGACCCTCAGGCTCGCAAAGATTGTAGGTCAAGTAACGAGTCGGTTGGGTACCACAAGAGAGGGCTGACCTAGCCATGTGCCATCAGTGGTCACGCACTTGCATATTTGAGTCAAGTTCCATTTCTCTGTCTTTATTTCTGCAACGTGGCTAGTCAGGCGACATTACCGGATAGTTTCTGAATCATTATGGTAGCATTTTGGAACTGCCATCAGGACACTATGTAGCTACAGTAGTCAGTACTCGTAGTTACTAGCATTTAGTAGTAGTATTAAATGAATCATGTCTCGCCAACATCGGGAACCCTTTTTGACTTGGACCGCCACCAGCCCAAAAGGCAGACTCGTCTCGACGGAGAGAGACCAATCGATAGGTGACTTGTTCAAGTTGAGTACGACTAGATCACATAGGGTTCGTGAGAATTTCGACATGCTGCACCTACTAGACGAGCTACCTTTGTTCTGTGACAATCGCTTCACCTTCGAGGAATGATACCAGAGCCGCAGTGGCGGAAATGACGAACAAAAGCCAGGCTGAGCCATCCATTACGTCCACTGGAAACGGAAGCAGAATGTCGATGGTGTTCCGTTACGCCATTCAGATTACCGGAACCTCCTCTTCTCCTGCGGGACGTGTATCGCAGTCCGGCACAGAGACCGATACGTCCAAGACCATAGGCACCGATGTGTCGCGGATTCGAAAGCCTTTCATTCCTCCGCTCGACAGGAACGTGAAGGCAGCAAAGGATGCGATGGCACAGACGGAGTTGAAGCTGGTCAAGGCACAGGAAGGTGGCTGGTGACGGTGGTCGATCCCCGCCTGGATGGCTTTGGTGTTCAGCACCTCTGGCTCGGTCGGGGTTGGAGCCTGAGGTGCGGAGGCGTGGGGAGCGGGGGAGGTAGGTGGTGAGAGGTCTGAGTTACGGTCTCTCCTTTCTTTTCTTTCTTTTCCTGGTTTCTGTTTGCTGCTTAGATCTCCCTCGGTCATCAAGTCCTGAACTGGGCACAAACTCAGAGGCGGCTGTCCTGCGTTGTTCGAAATCACTCCCGAATCCAGTACCACCCCTTTCCGACACTCCGACTGCGTATTTTCGCTGTGTTGATGAGTCCTGTGTACTTGGCTGGTACCCTTCTCGCCGGGGACTCTCTCACTTTCGCTTCCTGTTCACCTTGAACGCCTGACGGCATGACACTCCTGTCCATTTATGTTTCGACTCACCTTACCACCGTTCAGAAGACAGCATCGAAGATCATGCTTGTGTTCCTATCAGCACCTCTTGGGATGCCAATTCAAGACCCGGTCTATTTCCCGCTATAGTTGATATCCGCATCCCCGCGACCTGAACGATGCTATTGTTCCAAGACTGTAGCCGTGTTCCCTGATGACCTCCTTCGACGCCACCAAACTTCCGAGTGTTACCTTCACTCTAACGATCCAGATCAGCCATTCATTCGACCGCTGACAATGTTAACACCATCACACACGATACCACAGATACTTCTGAGATACTCTCCGAAAAGTCAAACATTGATTGTCATTCCACTCTGACGAACTCGACGCTCTTGCAAACACCGCGATACCTCCAAGATCGAGCAGGAACGGTCAGCAATGTGAACATCCACTACGCTACCACTTCTATACCCCCTCCTTCATAATGACGCCGTCTCCATTTCCTCTGATCCGCCAACCCGCAGATACCTACCTTTTCTCTAGTACGCCCACTTGAGGGCGCAAAGAGGGGTCGCGCGCGGGGATGGCAACTGGTGTTCCTAGTTTGATCGATCTGATACCATCCTTTGCGGCTACGCGATTCCTCTATCGGGCGGAAGTTGGTCAAGTTGAACGACGTCGGGGCACGGAGGTCGAAGCTGCGTCGACGGCAATTCTCGGCGTGCAAGAGAATCGTGCCGAGGTCGGGCAAGATTCATGACGATGCCAAGTGCGATCTTTGGAGTTGGACATATTTTTTTCATAGGCTGTGGTAGCGGTTTCGGATCGGATCGGATCGGATCGGCTCGAGGTCTTCCTTCAATGCCCGGTGGCCTTAGCACTCGGAAGGTCATCTGGTCTTTCTCTCTTTTTACTTTGACGACCAGTTTGACTCGCTTCCCTCCCTTCTTTTTTTATACACCATTTTCTTCTCGGTTCCGATATTTGTCTCCATGTGTCTGGTGCCAGATTTCTTTTTGTGTGTAGCATCGTGTATGTATTGCATCGGACCTCGGCGTCGATATTCCGAATGTGCATCGGCAATTCCCGGCAGCAAGTAAAATGATGAAAAGGTTGCTCTTCTCCTTCCACGACGCCGACAAAGATGTTCGCCCGCGCCGCAGTTCGCGCCCTCACCAGCCCATCCCGCCTCTTTTCTACCACCGCCGCACGCAACACCAAGGTTGCTGTCCTCGGCGCCGGAGGTGGAATCGGCCAGCCTTTGTCGTTGTTGCTGAAAAACGATCCCCTAGTTACTTCTCTCAGTCTGTACGATATCCGTGGTGCACCTGGTGTGGCAGCGGATGTCGGCCACGTCGACACTGCAAGTGAGGTGTGTGTTTCAGACTGACGTTGCTTGGTCGAACGCTGAGCTGTGTGTTAGGTTCAAGGCTATGCCGCCGACAAGTTGGACGAAGCCCTCGATGGCGTCGAGGTCGTTGTTATTCCTGCTGGTGTCCCAAGAAAGGTTTGTTTATTCGTTGTGTCATCGTTGCAGCCTTGTCTCATGCATTGCCTTGTAGCCCGGTGTAAGTTGTTGACTGTCTGGTATCGTATATTAGGCTAACCATGGTCCAAGATGACCCGTGACGATCTTTTCAATGTGAGTCGTTGTCGACGTGGCTATTGTGCGGACGTTGACGCCCTCCCAGACCAACGCCTCTATCGTGCGTGACCTCGCCAGCGCTATCAGTCGTGTCTCTCCTACAGCACACATTCTCGTTATTTCTAACCCTGTCAACTCTACCGTGCCCATCGTTGCCTCGACACTTGCCAAGGCTGGCGTGTACAACCCTTTGCGTGTTTTCGGTGTGACTACCCTTGATGTTGTCCGTGCCGCCCGCTTCACCGCTGGTATTGCTGGTGTCAAACCTAGTGAAACGCCCGTCACCGTCGTCGGTGGTCACAGTGGTCCAACCATTGTTCCCCTGCTCTCCCAGAGCGCGCACGGAAAGAGCATCAAGGGCGAAGTGTACGACAAGCTTGTGTACCGCATTCAATTTGGTGGTGATGAGGTCGTCAAGGCCAAGGATGGTGCCGGTAGCGCAACCCTCTCGATGGCATATGCCGGTGCCAAGTTCACCAATGCTTTGTTGCGGGGATTGAACGGCGAAAAGGGTGTTGTGACGCCCACGTTTGTCGAGAGCCCGTTCTTCAAGGACCAGGGCATCGACTTTTTCTCTTCCAACGTTGAGCTCGGTGTAAGCGTTGTTTTGATATCGTGATCAACTATTGATTGACCTTGGTGCAGGTGAACGGTGTAGAGACGATCTATCCCCTTGGACCATTGTCTGCAGAGGAGGAGAAACTGCTGGCAGCGTGCTTGCCTGAGCTAAAGAAGAACATTGACAAGGGCAAGGCATTTGCTGAGAGCTCATAGATTTAGATGCTTTGCTACTCATAATACCTCTTTGCATGAATGGATGGCTTCTCGCTCTCGCTTCATCGACGCCCCTTTTTTTTGACGATGGTGAACCCGTCCTCGTCGACTTGAGGTTCCGAGTGATTCAACAGTGGTGGTGCTGATTCGCCCTCGTCATCCTCGTCATCCTCCCACTCGCCCTCACTCTCGCTCTCGCTCGCGATCTCGTAATCTGGCATCTTTCCCTTGACCGTCTCTGCCTGTTCCTCGAGTTCCTTTACAAACGACTCGTGGCCCATAGAGACGCTCCCAAAGAGCTTGACGAGATCTTTGGCGACGGCAGCTGCACTCCCGTCTTCGAGCACGACGTCGAATTCGTCGGCCATGATCTGGAGAAGGAGTTCTTCGACGTAGACGTCGTCTGGTGGGGGCGTCGGTGTCGGTGTCAAGGTTGTCGAACTGGTGGAGGGAGCGAGAAAGGGCTCGAATTGGTCGACGAGGACGCTCGCGAGCCAGCGTTGTTTTTCGGCAGAGGCTGGGCCGCCCCAGGAGGCGTGGACGGCGAGACGAAGGGTGGGCCAAAGGGCGAGGCGGGCGAGGGTGCCGCGGGCAAAGAGAACTGTGTGCGGGTTGGGAGTAGACATTCGACTTGATCGATGCGAGATAAGAGTACATGACTAGTATGTGTACACTAATACTTTTCTAGTAGAATTATCAATGTCCATAGTTCTCCCTCAGAGCAGGTCAGGCAAGCCTGGCCACCGGATCATCGCGATCAGAGTCGGGGGAGAGGTCCGCCCTATCAAGCGAGTCATGGGCCATGAACGACTAGAAGGCCCATCGTACTTACTGAATCAATGCCATCCTTTTTGACCATGCGAGAGCGGCGTTTTGGAACGAGCAGGGTGTCCGATAGAAGGTATCCATGCTCAAGATGGCTTGCCGGATTTGCAAGATCTGCGGCCGGTCTATGGGGTTCGGACGGAGGATCCATTTGAGCACCTGGTTGAGTGACCGAGATATGGGAAAGGTATGGTATAGATAATCCTCGTCGTCGAGGAACGCTCGAAAGTGGATGTTGGACGGGTGAGCAGTTCTCCAGGGACGACGGCCAGTGACCAAGTTTACCAGAATGATGCCCAACGACCAGATATCAGTAAGGCTGGGGTAGTATACGATGCGATCGTCGGACCATTGTTCTGAGAACATGTGGATGTAGCGGGTGAAAAAAACAGAGGGGTTGACTGACCTGGACTCATATAACCTGGTGTGCCGCAGCGTGAACCTCTGTAGATACGTTTGCGGGTGGCGAGCCCGAAATCAGCGATCCGGATGCCAGACCCGCTTTGCCTACACAAGATGTTTTCTGGTTTGAGGTCTCGGTGGAATACGCCCTTGATATGGCAGGCATAAACGCCATCGAGGATGTCTATAAATGTCTCCCTGATGAGCGCATCGTTGCGCTGATATATCCGATGGTCCCAGATGGCTTGGTGGAGATCGCCCTCATAGAGCTTGGAGACGAGGAACAAGTATAAATCGTCGTCGATGATTTCCTGTAGCGGCAAGACGTGTGGGGAGCATCCTGTTACCAACTGGTGGTGGAATACTTCAGAGGTTCGGGAGAGCAATTGTTTAGGGGTCAGTCCGAACTTGGGGATGCATTTGATGGCATATTTGCCGGGGTGTTCAGTGTCGACAGCACGGTAGACAGCGCTGGACGACCCCGAGCTAAGCGGGGAGACGAGTCGGTAGCGACCGATAGATCGTCTGGAAAGGTCCATAAGACAAGGAGAACGTACAAATATAAGGTTAAAGGAGTACTTCAAGTTGCACAGGAAAGTTGCACAGCCACTTTATTGCAAGGCTGCTCTCACGGCGGGTCGTTCTCTGTCGTCCTCATCGTCGTCCACAGCGAGCTCGTCGTTGGGCATGCTGAGCTAGCCCTTTTTGTGCTCACACGTCTGTCATAACTGGCCAGCTTATTCCTCATTTTCGTAGTCAAGCATATTCATGTCACAGGAACACGTTCGTCGTCCAGCACCTAAGCGACAGGATACTTTTGACCTTCGTAACCAACTCATCGCCGACGAGCAGTCCATGGCCAGCTCTCACATGCACGCCCATGCCGACGCGACAAACCAATACGGTTCCGGCGGCGGCGCTTCCGACGAGGAACATTCCGTCCTGGAGGACGACTCCGATGCCGACGACCGCGAGATGGACTACATGGACGACGAGGACGACCGTTCGTCCTCTCTCTCCATCCCAAACGAGAGTATCGACTTTGACCTCGTATATTCCCTCCATAGCTTCGCTGCAACCGTCGAGGGTCAGGCCAGCGTTGTCAAGGGCGACAGTCTCTTCCTCATGGACGACACCAACAGCTACTGGTGGCTTGTCCGCGTGCTTAAAACGCAGGATGTCGGGTATATCCCTGCTGAAAACATAGAAACCCCCTTTGAACGTCTTGCCCGTCTCAACAAACACCGCAACGTCGACGTACGTGTTCAGCTCTTCATCGAGACCTGTCACTGAACTCCCCTCCTTTGTAGCTCGCCCATGCTACACCCCAAGAGCTTCAAGAAGACGTAGAGCGCGTCCGCAATAATCTATCTTCTCGCACCGGATCTCATCACTCCCCTTCCCCGACTCCCGGTCTCCCCGCGGGAAACCACTCTCGTCCAGGCACAAAAGCCGTCATGTTCACCCCCGCTCTCTCCGTGCATCGTTACCCGCCTGCCGTATGGAACGAAGAGGAAGAAGAGGAAGAAGACGTGGAGTGGGAAGATGGTGCATATGAAGAAGAGGATCCCGAGCTTGCCGAGGAAATGTCCATCCGCACAAGGCAAAGCCAGATCGAGGACCAGGATGGCATGGCAATGGATGTCTTGCAGATGGAGCCTGACGATGGCATGAGCTGGGACGATTCCGCCGCAGAGAACATACAGGCCCGAAATGCACAAAAGAAGAGAGATCAGCAGACGTTGATGACCCCTGAGACCCTCCGGTCCGGCGCATTACAACAGAAGCCCGTCCAACAGCAGCAGCAGCAACAACAACAACCATCACAACAACAACTGCAACAACAACCAGAATTGATCATCGCTCAGCAGCGTCAGCAGCAGCAGAAGGAGCAGCAGATGCTCTCTCAGCAAGCATTGCTTCATCAGAGCTCGTGGGATAGACTATCCCCTGAGAAGAAGTCTGCCTCATCCAGCTCTCTCATTAAATCCGCCGACCCCATCGACTCCATTGAGACCAAAAAGCTCTCCGCCAGTCCATCCATTGTACGCGACGAGCCCGTCAAGCCCTACCCTGGGAGCGCTGGCCCTATCCACCCCAGTGCTGTCGTGCAACAGCAAGAGGACGATCGCAAGCGCACTCGCGATGAGATCGACGTTCTGGAAGAAACGTCAAAGAAAAGGTCCAAAGGCAAGGATAAAGACAAGACTGCCCCGGTCAGCAGTGCTGCCGCCATTTCCAATCAGCCTTTGAAATTGTCTCATTCGGGATCGGGAAAACTCCGCAAAGAACGCGAGTCCACAGACGAAGATGGCAAGGAGAAGAAGGAGAAGAAAGGTCTTGGTGGCGTCTTTGGGTTGTTTGGACGCAAGAAAGACAAGAACAAGGACAAGGCGTCCATTGAGAGTATATCATCGGACGTCACGCGCGAGTCTCAGGACTCTGGTCATTCCTCGAGTCAACAACACGCCAACGGTACCGAAAACCCGCTGTCTCCCGTCACAGCAGCCGCAATCCTGCATCAGCAGCAGTCCATTCGTGCTTCCCTTGACACTAGATCTACCCCTCAACGACAACAACCGATCTCTTCGGGTGGGCCTCAGACACCCACGGGTCCGATTCAGGTCTCTCATCACGCCTCTACCTTGCGCCAACGGGACCAGCAACAACAAGCACTTTACCAACAATACCTCAACCGTTCTCCATCTTCACCTCCTGAGGCGCCATCGTACGGTTTACAATCTGCCTTTGCTGGTAATTCTCCTTACTCTAGCCCAAGTACTACAGCAGCAAGCCTTGGTCTTGGTCTGCCGTCAACCCGACCACGTCCCGGCTCTCTTATCATCTCTGCCAGTGCTGATGGACAAGGTCTTGGTGTCCCCGAACTCAGTGTCATCCGCATTTTTGCAGGTAAAAATGTACAAACCGAGGCTACCTTCAAGACCGTCCTACTCAACTCATCCACGACTTCCTCCGACCTTATTCGGCAAGCCATCCAACGATTCCGCCTCCCTACATCCGAGGCTGAGGAAGCAGCAGCCTATTATCTCATGATCAAACAAGTCGAAGGGTCGTCGACGGTGTTGTTGCCAGAGGAGAAACCGCTTGTGGTATTCGAAACCATTGTCGAAGCGGTGATGGAGCTCCCCAAAGTGATGAAGCGGAGCAGTATGGGAAGTATCAACTCCGTTTCGAGTAACCTTTCTATGCACCCTGCCATCAAGCAGCTCTCCATGAACGATTTCACAGACGACTCGGCCGTTAAGTTCTACCTGAACAAGCGCGGTGTCGACGACAAGCAGAATTTGCTTGCGGAGGAAGATGAGGATGGAACGATATACGCAGAGTCCACGCGCGATACGATCGAAGGTGTCAGTATCTCTTCGTCGAGTTCCGGGGCCAACGTCACGCCTGAGCGATTCAGCTCACCTTCCTTGCGGTTCGCAATGCAACTGGTGATCTACCCCGACGATCTCCCCGACGATATGGTGTTTGATTCTTTGACGGAGGCGATCGTGTTCAAGAACACGCTGAAAGATCGGACGACGTCCGTTTCATCCGTGTCCTCTGGGGTGTCGCTAAGTCAACGCCGCAAGGTGTTTACGTTCCC
Organism: Boletus hoseneyae; assembly: GCA_038093175.1. NCBI lineage: Eukaryota > Fungi > Basidiomycota > Agaricomycetes > Boletales > Boletaceae > Boletus > Boletus hoseneyae. Next base: position 18,413 of record JBBPRT010000141.1, read on the forward strand.
GAAGAACGTGACTGTCGCGGAAGCGATTGAGCTTGGGTTGGAGAGATTTGGTATACTCGAGGGTGTCGTCGATGGTGGGGATGAGGTCGAGGACAAACTCACCAAGAGAAGGAGCTCTTCCAAAGTTCGCTATTGGCTGACAGCTTCCGTTAATGGCCAAGGTAGGCTGCAATCGCTCACAACGTCGCCTTGGGTGCTTACCTTCCACGCCTGTCGTCACAGAGCGGGAACTGTCACCCTCAAGCAAAGTCGTCGATGCTTATCCACGGCCTCCGACCTTCCGGCGAGTTCAGGATGGTAATAAACGTCGTTCCATCGACTCCACACTTCTCCTTGGAAGCGTGGAAGATGTCTCCCCCGATGACCCAGTCTTCATACTCCGCCGTGCCGTTTCCTATCGTACATCGTCCTCTCGTCATCGCATGTCTGCCCCTCTTGACGAGATTGCCCTTCAACATCTCCGCGATTCTATATCAAGCTCTAGCCTCAGCTCCGATAATGCAACGCTGGAAGAAACGACGCACAAACCGCGACAGTTGTCTAGACAAGAAATCATTGCTGCGCAGAGGGCTGCTTCGCGGGAAAAACAACGCGCTATTCTTTCCGCACAGACGAACTCGGTGAGGGGTGTCGATGTCCTACTTCCTGGAAATGCCATGATCCGTAGCTCGCGATACGAGACCGGGGACCATATCCGATATTCGTACGTCCAAGACGGTGAATCGTATGACGTGAGCGACATCATCGAACAAGAACTCTGCGAGACGAGCGGATCGTCCTCCCCGCTGCAAAAGAATGACCTTTTGGAGGGTATCTTTGGGAGAAACAGGGACAAGGATGGCGTGAATGAAAAACTGGATCGAGTCCTCGCCAAGATCAAGGATGAGCGTCTTGGTGTCCAATATGTGGCCATCAAAATGAAGGAGGACTCGTCGGAGAACCCGCCGTCCGCGCACTCGACTGTGTCATCTGCGTCGATGTATTCAGTGGACGATCTTACTGGGCGGAGTGAGGGACCGACGCCGACACCACTGTCGGGCCCGGATGCGAAGCGGACAACGTCACCGTCCCCGCTCAACGATGCGGAGTCGCGTTCTACAACACCCACGTTGTCTTCGACGGGTGGTGGAGCCGCTCGCGCGCGCCCGACCACGCAGACCCAGTCGCAATCGCAATCGCAATCCCACTCCCACCGCCAGCCATCCATTGCGTCAGTCATGTCTGACATGACGTCGACATCCGTGTATGCGACGCCCACTGCACAACTGCTCAGTCCCATAGAAGAGCTCAGTGTGAACGCGCGCAATGACATGACGTCCAAGCCCGTGCCGCAAACCCAAACCCAATCTCAACCACAAACCCGCGCACCAGTCAAACTGCCGTACATCTCCCCCGACGACTTTGGGGTGGCGCAGATGCTGGCCATCATCGAGATCGCAGGGACGATGGTGAAACCGCCCGAGCCGCCGTTGCATCCTGTGGAGGAAATGCTGTTTGGTAGGTCGATCGAGGTGCAGATGCTTCACCCGGATATTCGGGAGATCTACTCTGGAGCGTTTCAGCAGTTGGATGAGATGGACAAGGTAATTTTCTTTGTTACTTATCGGCGTTGTACGGGGCTTAACGGCTGTGACAGATGCTCGACGAATACCTTCGACAGGCTTTGGCGGCGTGAGAGAGGGGGGGGGAGGTACAGGTGTTCATATGTGCATTTATATCATTGATCGATACCATTCGTTACGTTACTTAATGATTCCCTGTTTTCGTTTTGCTTTCAAATATCCACTCGTTCGTGATGGTCAGTTCATAGCCGACAGGTGTTAGCCATATTAGCATTAGCTATGTGCCACTGAGCGAATAATGTACAATTTGACGCGTCGTTTCCATACACCAGGTACACCACCGACAAAATTGGCCAACCAACGAGGAAGGCGAACAAGGGTCCCTAACACGTCTAACTCTCGATGTGCAACACCGGGGAGCCATCCGCTCGTTTCTGCATAAAAACTCGCCTCTCCCCCAACGTCTCCATTGTGTTACCTTGGTGTTCGCCTACGGACTCAGG
>JBBPRT010000142.1:0-20438 GCA_038093175.1 Boletus hoseneyae
GTCACGTGATCTAAAAGGGGTAAGTCAGGTGACTTGGTCACGTGACTTGCAAAAGTGAAAACGACTAAGTCCGATAAGATGAAGAAAAATGAAAGTACGCAGCGTAAGGTCCTGAACTATAACACCAACTAATCGTCCCTCCCCACCTTGCCAATGGAAAGGCCTCAACCTGACCCATGAAACCTGTTATTGCTTACTTTGAAGATGCTGCCTCAGAAGATGAGGACTCAGACTCGAGACCTCCCATACCTAGTACTGGAAATTGTAACAAAACAGTACGTTTTTGACTTATACACCATCACACTTAGTACTCACCATTTTCAGGGTACAAAGGGCTCACAATCTCAGTCATCCAAACAGAAGCACACATCGGAAACAACTGGTGAATTAGAAGGTATGAATGCACAACAGGAAATTGTCGAGGCGCTGCAAAAACGATGGGCATGTGACATGCATTCAAATGGATCTGGGAGTTCCTACTGCTATAAGGAACCTGGGAACAACCTTTGCTACGGCTTGAGCCATCACAACCTCACACATTGAGCACTCGAGATTGTGAGTATCTTTTATTTTTCTATTGACTTTTTCTCACACTATATACTTTAGATGAATGAGAATGCAATGATAGATGTGAAGCCTACCACTGTCTCTACTCAGAATGCAAGGCCCTGCACACGAACCATAGGTGGTAACTCCATTCAAGTTGTTGATCAACTAGCATCAAGTTCTTGTCACACCTTGTCCTCGTATCCTGCCACTGTCCAAGTTCTGCCAATGTGGCCTGGGGGTGCTGGAGGGCCGCATTATCCACCGTTTATGCAGCAGATGACTCAAGCACTGCTGCCGAATATCCTACCAAACACCCTTCAGCCTTCAAGTCTCACATCAAAGCCATCTTCACCTGCTGAGGATCATCAGTCACTCACTCCATTGGATGGTATGACAACAAGAGATCTCCCTGAATCAACCATAGAGATCCCTGGAATTATCCCCTGGTTCAATTTTCTTGAGCAATGTGAGAAGACCCCCCCATGTGGTATCAAATTTGGAGATTTTGGGCCTTTGCTTGACGCAAAAGGATTTGTTCACATATCACAGCTTATGCATGACTATATGTCAATTGAGGCATTACAGCAGTTGTTGAGGATCGAAATAGGAACAGCAATCCTCATACTTCAGTACGTTGAAACAGATTTGCGCTCTATACGAGCTGGGAAGCCTGTATTATCTAGCAACCTTTAGTTTACAGTCTCAGTATACATTTGGAGCGAGAATGCACTGGATGAAGCAAGTGGAAAGGTTCAGGCATATGGCAATCCATTCATGATCTAGGAATTTTAAAAGGTGAATGATGGACCATTGCACATCGGGAGTCGTTTGCTGACCTCATGGCATGGCTATGAAGCCATTTTGAGCACTGAATCAGACTGCAGAACAGCGTACTTACAGCTGCACTAAATCCTGAAATTCCAAAATGTAAAAATCTTCAATTTTTACCTTTGGTCAAGTCAGAATGTGTTCTCCTGGGCTGTCCGAGTCGATTGGTGTCGTTTTTGTCGAATGCCAAGTGGGCATTGAGAAGATATGAATGACCAAAGTTGGGGTGCATTTTTGAACGTAAATTTCCCACAGTGACAACCATTATGAAAAAGACAGTAAGCCCTTGGTAAGCAAAGTGGCTTCACCTATGGGATTATGTGGTCTAGGTATGTCTCCCATTACAATGGTGTAATTCTTTCTTTTTAGGATGATGGTGATGATGAGTTTTTCATGCTAGCCAGTTTCCATTCTTTAGCTTGATGATTTTAGAATGCAATGTGTTTGCCCCTAATTGTGCATTAGGTGCAACATGCTAAACAACACCTAGGGGTACAGAAGATGTATTGGGTGCTTGCAATGGTAGTATTGCAAGTGGTGATGGTAGCAGTGGCAGTAGCAATTGTGTTCCTATATTGGACATGATCTAGATTGATAATGTACAATTTGATTATGCTCCTAAAGCAGGGTTTTGCAGTACAAGATGTACCTCAAAGTGTTATGCAAGGGAAAGAGGAGTAAAAGTAGTCTCAAGTGGGAATACTCACTTAGAATAGGTGAAGTGTTGGTTGAACCAAGTGTCTTGCTTTAGAGAGCAGATAGAACAAATTTAAAAGATAACTTGTTAAGATAAGATGAGCCATAAGGGCTCTCCTTAAATACATACAGAGATATTTGTATCTATGTACGTTCATAGAATGTTCTAAAGTATTCTAGTGAATAGTAGATAATGCTCTTATCTATGGTAAAGATACTATCCAATGGAAATAAAAACTCATATAATAAGTAAGAATGATACGATGAAATCATATTATTATGACCAATATGAATAGTGTAAGTGCCTCATGTGACAGATCAGATCACATGGTAAGATTAAATAATCTAAGGGCAAGTCTAGACTGATCAATGACTAATAAATGATTAGTAATGTTAATGTTGCATAAGCATTAGCTATGCATCAGTCTAGTTTAACCAAAGCATAGTGCTAAGGTTAAATCTCAACACAGGGCTCATAATCTGTTGTGCAGAGTTTGTTTAGGTGAATGAAGTGTGAGAACGAGTTCAGACAACAAAATGATGGGGGATGATAGGATGATAATATTATCTATCCTCTATACTACTGCTTGTAATATACTGTACTACTGAATTGATTTACAATCCTATAGAGTCTCCTAGTAAGCTGAGACCTTGGATTGTATTCGGCATACTCGGCCGTGTGTGGCTTGTATATTAGGTAATATTGTCTAAGCTTGCACAACAACCGGGACAAGAGTGACCTAAATCTAAGTAGAAACGAATATATCTGAATATACAGGACCACTGAGAAACCAGTCTACCTAAATCCATGGAGAATCTATGGAGAACATATGAGCCGATACAAGTTCATGGGAGTACCTCAACGGCAGATCAAATACACTATGCTGTAAGCACGCTGGCTTACCTGATTCCGGATAATCGGTATATGTACCGTCTGGGATACTGAGTGGTATTCACTCAGTATTATAGCCTTTTGGCGTAGTGGTTAAAGCGGCAGACGGTCTGACCCTTACATATGCAAATCAACCAAGATATAGATCAACTACCTCAGTCGATCTAAATGGATGCAGGTCAATAAAAATCTGCTATTTGTGCAATTTACACCATCGCCTAGTACATCTCTAGACCCCCATTGATCCGGGTGCAGTGGATTCTCACTGGGGATGATATCTGAATTTAGAAATTTGAGAATCAGTTTGCGAAGTCCGGCTTTCCATAGGATCATGACAGCAGTAGGGTGTCGTGTAGGAAGGAGACAGGCTCGGTGAAAAAGAGGTCGCCGCGGGAGAAGAGAAGGCGAAGAGGCTCCGGGTGTAGTGATACTGCAGAGCTTGGAGAACCGTAAAAGCGAAGGTGGTGCGGCCCGGTCGAGCGAGGTGTACTTTCAGAATGAAATACCTCGCTCACACACCAACTTGAATACTTAGTGACCGCCCCAGTGTACACGTATAGTTCGTTATACTGTATAAACGACGTCAGAGATGCAGGGCATTCATGAACTTCATGAACAAGTCGACATTGTAATTGTGGTCATTTTGAGTCGAGTCAAGTCATACTCATCAAAGCGATTACGAGCCTGAGCTCCCTCAGAGGCCAAAGTATCCGCAAAGGGGCACCTAGACGTCGGGCACCACAAATGAGTTCTATTAGCTTTCATCAGACCATGGCTAACAGTCTCTTATAGTCTTCTTGGACGGTTTGAAATGTCTCTTCTAATTTCTGTAGCCGTTCCTCCTTGTCCATCTGAGCCAGAATTTCCTAGGCCTTCATGAGAACGCCATACGATATAACCAGCTTTTCACTCACGAAGTTGAAGCGATACAGCCTTTCTTTGACTTGCAGTCGGAACGCCCTCGCACCCTGCACATCCGTGGGGTCAAGGTGCATCATGATGAGCATCTCCACGAGCCGAAGAAATTGTCGCTACAGGTGGGGTTAGTCGGAGATACATGAAAAGCAACTGACATTCTTACGCCCGCGATCTTGAGATCTTTGCGCCACTTTTCTGACCATGCTTTGTCTACAGGTGGCCCCATCTTCCCTCGGCTCTTCGTAGCGCTTTTTGGTATGGACCGTAGATGAGACCTTGCTTTTCGGACACGGCCACCTCCATGGGAAGCTGTCGCACTTTGGGCGCCAAAGCCTTCATTCATGAATTGTTCGTTCGCAAGAAGCATTCGAAGATCATTGCGATCTCTTAAATCTTCAAAGGCCTCAGCTGGGTCTTCCACAGTCAGTTCGGACACGTCAGGACGTGACAGAACGAAATTGTAGATCGCAGTGTAGAGCGCGGCTATGGAGAAGGTTGGTGTACGAAAGTACGCTGGTTGGACAGCCACCTACATCCATGACCTTGCCTCTGGTACGGCGGAAAGATAACAAATTGACTGTCGTGGCAAAGTTGGAATGCGTGACGAGGTGGAAGGGAAAACACCGACTTGCCTCAATCGCAGGCGCACTTTTTCTGGGAAACAGTAAAAATTATACAGCGATGAATAACCCACAAAGTGATATATTGCAGTTCCGTCCCGCCGCTTCTGCTTTTCGAATCTGCAGGTATTGGTCACGGACGTCCGGTACGGTGAGAAAAGGAACAGATCACAAACAGCACCGTGAATTCCCAACCATCCTCCTCATCGTTGATATACGAGCCGGCCTCGACATATAGCAATACAAATATCTGCATCCTTCTGTGATATTCCCTGAAACCGGGATCTTCGAAGGTAGCCTACAACGCTCGGTGACGCCGACGTGTTCGTGCACACTTGGAACTTACATGGTACACTTCATACTCTATATTGTTTGCCCCTGAAGATGCGCTTGGTGCGGGGCGCGAATATGAATGGATGCGTTTTCCAATTGGATGGAAGGATGTGGCATCTTTCTCGACGCGAGCAAGAAATGCTGCTTCTTCCGTTTCATAACCTGCATAGTTTTGTACACATTCCGACGCACACACAGTTCAAGAGAGGAACGTACCCGTAGGAATGAATGAGCTGAGGACACCCTCTACGTCATCCACTGTTGATGATGTGGGGAGTTTTCCTGAATAGTGAACTGACAGGAATTGCGCCAATGATCCAGATGCGAAACGGAACTACGTCCAAAGTGAGCCAGGGTTTTGGAGAAGGTAAGAGGCAACGTCCGTACGTCAATCACAAGATCCTGGTAACCATATATCTTTTCGTCTTCCCCGTATATCTATTTGATTCCCGTCACGACTGTGTTCCTCTGGAAAAGTCTCGGAGATGGGCTCTCACGGGATACGTGAATGTTGGATGAAATCCCTCAAAGGACTCGTTGTCTGCGAGAACTTGCTTGTCTTCTTGTGCACGCACTGTAATCGTACGAATTCCTGGTGTGTTCAAGTTGGACGAGTGATTACTTGCGACTCACCCAGGGAAAGCAAGAGCGCTTCGTTGGAATCAACAGTCCAACCGTTGTTGGCCATGGCGAAAGTTGCACCGAGATTGATATCCTAGTAAGTGAGGCTGTTAGAGTTTCTTGGTTTGGTGTGGACAATAGACGCGTTGTGTAGCCGCTGTATTATTACTGACGCGGTTGAACCACGATGAGCGCGCAGGGACCAACCGTACCTTCCGTTTTACTACCTGAAATTCTCCAGTTCTCTCCTCAACTTCTCCTCGACGATATCATCAACTTCGCCAACGAAGCTATCACCAATGCCGTTGATGGTCTGGAGGAATTCCTGTTCCGCTGGGCCACTGATCGCGAACAGAGAATCAACCAAGACTGGGACAGCACACAGGAAGTCGAACAAGGGCTGGTCGCATTCCAGACACTACTAGAGTACCATACAGACATCGCCTTTGACTTCTTCGAAACCTGGTCTCTGCGCAACATCTTCGCCATCCCAGCCGATTTGCCTATTGTTGTGCCTCACCAAGATGGCCTTGATCTGACCTATCCGCCGGAGAGAGAAACCGAGCTCATGTCAGAGATTGATGAACTGCGCAAAAAGATCAACGCGGCAAGTCTAATACGCTGGACTTCGTGTAACTTTGTGATTTACCCCAGATTTCTTACGTGTTGACAGCAACGGTGCTTGAAGCGCTTGTTAACCCGGGCTGTTAGGAGGTCTGCGGCTCTGGCTGTTCGAAGTGAAAATCAACAAAATCAACTGTCTTTCCTTCAGTCCCCCCAATTGCTCGAGCTTGGTCGGGTTCCCGAGCAACTGGAAAACATGTTCTCAGCCGTCTCGTCTCTCCCAACCCTCACACCAGAATCAATCGCGGCATTGACTCAGTCACCTTTGGTAGATCCCGGAAAGAGACCATGGGAGACGACCAAGTCAGCATACTTCGACTGGGCAACAAAGCAGTTATTGGCCAGAGTCAAGCAACAGACCTCAGGAGCTGGGGATGCTACCATCGCTTCATTGGTCAGGCACTCTGATACCATCGCAAAATCCTGCGATATGAACGCCCTGGTGGAATTGTCGACGGGGCTGTCTAGTCGCCAAGAACACAGTGCGGAAGAGGAATAAAGGCTTGAGGGTTGCCTAAGTTGTTTTGTTGTCCATACTGATTCAACATGTATCTGTCTTCCGTTCGCCGTCACCCAAGCATCCGACACCATTTGAGCTTGAAGTTCAATCGACACCGCTCTTTACCTCGCTTGGCAAGGTCTCGTAGCCTTTCTTTTCATGGCCTGAACTGACTCGCAAGCTGACGAGGTTCGATCACCCGCTAGCATGTGGTGTCGTGGCACTTGACAACTATTCGTGATGACCTCGCCTACGAGCGTGTGGGTTTCTACCGTAGAACCTGAATTTCTACCTCTGAATTCCTCGAAGCTGAATTGACCTCGGCAAGTGTCGAGGTGCGTCCAGGACAGTCTCGCCGCATTATCGGACACTTTGACCAGCATTTGTGAGCAGGGGCGTTCCAAGGTATGTTCCACTGCCCCCCCCCCCCTTCCAGATTATCGTGATTCTATAGACTCACATATCCGTTACGAGGGTTGTTCTTCGTTATACTGAACCGCGGCATTCTTGTCGCAACTGTCGAGGGCGCAAAATCGGCACTTTTATTGAAAACATTCTTTGCGTCAGCCTGAGTGTCTAGGAAGTCAACATATTTAATACAAAATGCCATTCCAATTGTCCAAGAGCAAGGTATGTAACGCTCAGCATTTTGTGATTTGAATCTATGATTTATTCAAACTGTAGTGCACCATGCATGACCAACATTTGTGTCCTGCGTGGCGAGCCCCGGGCCAATGCATTAAATGGACCTAGTTCGGGGCCTCCAGGCCCGACTCTGGAGGCGAGGAACCCAACGCACACCTGATTGTAATTCCCAGCCCCGACATTCATGTCAGCACGTGGAGTGGGAATTCACATGCCCAAGCAGAAAAGGTATGGTCATTCTATCCGACGTTCGCCACGTTCTCATAGGATCGGCTAAAAAAAGGATAGCTCGTAGAGTTTGAAACTTATTGATGAACATGGGTCGGGGTCTTCAGGGGACTTGCGCAGAGTAGCAACGGAAACGCACGAGGTTCCTTGCAAAGGTGATGTGTATTGTGATGGGGCATCTGTGTTCCCCTTGCTCACACTCGGGCAGGTTGGTGTATGATGATGCCGTGTCGACATGTCAACTCCAAGGTTACATATACGTACGTTTTCAATTCGTTGATCTGTTTGTGCTCGGAGGGTTCATCGGAGCATTCCCACGGCTGGGGACGCGGCAGGGTACGGGTGTCCCTTGTACCTCGCTAGTGTGTCCTCCTACAAGGGTCTCCAACTCCACAGCGGACAGAAATGGATTTAGAGAGAACGTGGCAAGTTAAAATCTTCTTTTGCTCGGTTGTTGAGCTTTCCATGAATCAGGTGAGTGCGTAAGCTCCGCATGCGAACAAGTCGCAGGTTCAAGCCTCTTACTTCATCGAAGGGCTGCTTAAGTTGGTCATCTGTAACAATGTGCTATTGTTGCCGAATGCTCGGGGGGGAACTTAGAAAAGCCAATTATACACCTACCATTGCCAACCGATTCCCCCTGCGTTCTGCCTTCCGTCTTCCAGTACCCAAGCTAGACTGTGAAACCACCATCTTCAGGTTGCTGACCTCCGACAAAAGTACCACGTGTCGACTCTGGCAGCGACGACTTTAGTCATGGTTGCCATGGTCAATGTCGGTGGGGACCTAGTCTCTGTAGCACAATTCTACGCGGCTATGTATTGGGGTAAGTGTCGTCGATCGGTGGCTTTCCCGACAAGTCGATTACGCCCTTTTGCTCCCTCGGCCAGGCTTCGTTGTCTCCACATCGTGCGTACCGTCATCTTGAATCTTCATGCAGTATGCTGACCGTGTGGCTAGCTTTGTTGGAATTTCGCTCGTTCAAGGTTACTTCTACTTCACTAGAAATAACAAGGATCGATATACAATGAAGGCAATAGTGAGTTTCGTTCGAGTCTGATGGTTCCGAGGAGCTTATTTCATGCATGAGGTTACTTCCTTACTGTACGAGCATCCTTTTCAGCCCACTGGCTGCGCGCATCTGACCCTCAGCAAGTATTCTCGACCCTGCAACCAGCCTTCTAATGGCGGATACTATCTACTACTATTTCGTTCGTTCTCTCATAATACCTGGCTTGATACCATTCAGCATGTTTATTCTAGGTTGTAAATTTTGGGGTCGTCAAAACTTTCAAAAAGGTTCCGATGTAAGCATTTGAAGTTTCCACTTCAGCGCCATGATACATCAAATTGTTAGTCCGTGGACTGTCGAAAATCAATTATCAGTGATCGTGACTGCCATGTATGTACGTTGAATGTCACAGACTTGGCCTACTGACGTGTGTAGAGTCCAAGTCTTTTTCGCCAGTCAGGTCTACCTTGGTATGCGGATCTCTTAATCTAAGGGATTTGTCCCTTAACCACGACGATGTTCTTGCAGTCAACAGTACCGTCGACACTCTGCCTTTTGGACGAATTGCACCGACCCTTGTGGTGGGTAGATGCTTAACGTCATCTCGCGCACGTCAGACTAAATTTTGTCGACAGTTGCTGTTTGCTCTTGTTGCGTTCGGTGAGTGCGGCTTCTAAGACTTGGCTACAAAAATCCAAAGATTCTTACTAGCTTTATTAGTCGCGGGAACTGGTGAGCAATCTCTTTTGGTATGTTTTGCGACAGACTGACCATACTGTTTTTAGTGCGAACCACCTTCATAGGTGTCTGGGAAGTTCCATGTTTCTCTTGGCGTGTGTTCCAGGCAAGTCTGCTCTTAATCAAAGGCTGCAAGAGCGCAGATTGATCTAGTTCATATCATTCAGGCATTTATGATTATCGAAGAGTCGTCTGCTCTCGTCTCAGTTTTTCTTTCATCAGCCTGTCTGTGTTACCTGTTGGCTCCCCCACATCTTGGTTCCATAAAGTGAGCAAGTTCCCGATTAGTGCACTAACAGAGTGTTAATGCTCGACGACAGGCGGTCAGAAATACTCAAAACGTTGTTCATGTTTACAATCGATCGGGCCATCTTGATGTCAATCGTTCAAATCGGCTTGCTTGTAACGTTTCTCTCTGCAAAAAATTACCTGTATTGGTGAGTACATCGTCTGCTTCCGCCATTGCCGCACTCCGACAGATATTAGGATGCCATTTCATCTGTGCAAGGGCAAACTCTACACGAATACGCTATGTAACTTGCTTTTCGCGTGTAATTCAGATGTACTGACCATTCTTTTGCGCTAGTGGCGATGTGAGCGTTGATACTTTACCTCCGTTTACCCCCATCTCAACGTCGTCTTAGGCTGAATTCACGGTCGGGAGGTAGCTTTCAGTCACAATCCGTGTCGCAGCCGCCATGGAGTTTGCCAGTTATCAATATGACTGATAAAGAGAATGGAGGCGTCGTTGACAATAGCATGTCCACGTCAGGTGGGGTACGTCCTCGTTCAAAGGGACATTGGCGTTTCATTTGTGACCGATCACGACAGGACATAGAGATGGCGTCTCCTTCAAAGAACGTGGGACCCGAGAGTAGTCTGCCAGATTCGACAGGACCTGGTCCGTCATAGGAATACCAGACTCGACTTTGGCTGCAGCAGCCCCACAGGATGATTAGGCTAGATACCCATACGAATTTTCCAATTCGATCATCGCAATTTACCGAGCGCGAGACGCCCGACCTGATAAAGCGTGTATGATACAAAGATGCATGATTTGGTAGTTGCAGGATACTAAGCGCAGACACCGAATCTCGGACAGCCATAGAAAACTGATCAAACAGATATCTTGTGTACGTATACCACGGTTTGGGATCTAGCCCCGCATTTGCAAGGCGAGCATGGGCGATTGCATACTGACGAGGTACTTAGTAAGGGAAGACATGGCTGATAGGGCCCAAACGAGCAGCTTCGGGCCGTGCATTCAAGTTATCGGTACACTTGCATACACACCATACATATCCATCATAATATCACAGGACAAACATTCATCCAAGTATCGATTGCTTGGATTTGACAGGCTGACGCCAGTTCACCAAGTTGGCGCAGAACGTTATGTTTTACTGGCTTCCGCTGCTCGCAAAGCTTCGACTGTGGATCCCTTTGAGCTAGAGAGAGAGCGTTTGGTGAGTGAGTTTTCACGTGTGCAGCTTCATGGTTACCTACCCGATGAAAGCTGGACCAGGGTCCGTGAAAGCCCTAGTGCAAATGTTCAGTCCGTCTTCGTCAACGATACCAATGGTTCACCATAACTCACATGAGGCCCCGATCGTTTGGCACGCCTAGGTTCTTCGCAAAGTAAGTTGAGAACTCCTTGGACCAAACCTTTGCATTGGCCGCGGTGGTATTATCGAGGCTTATCTATCCGAGTGCACATGATGTCAGCGTGATTAATAGATATGACTTTCAACTGATGATACAAACAGTCTTGAGCATGAACGCAGGCTCGAACGTGCCCCCGAACATGAGATAGGGATTGAAGGAGACTTCGACGTTGAAGTGCTTTTCCTCTTTGCCGATTGTCTTGGCACAAAACTAGTATGTGTCCATTATGAGTCTGCAATGACGTTTCAAGGATCTACATAGACGGGGTCAGGTACCTTGGAGAAATCGGATACGAATGCCTTCTTGGCGTCCTCCGAATCCAACTGTCCTGTCGTTCAGCGTTTGCGTGCATGATTAGATGGGTTATTTGGCTACCTTGGCACTTGTACTGAGCGAGATCAACGGCATGACGAGACACAAAGGTGTGAATGGCAGTCCGAGAAGAGCCTGCTGAGGATCCCCGGCTGATCGATTGGTCCCGGCCCGGCGACTGTTCCCGGGCCGCTGGCCCGGAATCACGAGTCTTGGATCACACTGTATTATGATACCATCCCGGGTTTGGTCGACAGTGCGGCGCCCGAGTTTCGTCCCGAAAAACTTAAGCCATTGTACCACAGGGATCTGCTGAGACAATCATCTCTAGTTGGGATTGAAAGAACGTCAGTAGGTTTTAGAGTTGCTCTGTCACGGTCTGATTCACCTAATCATGTAAGCATGCCGCACGAAGATGGACGGCATTCCGGCGCGGGCAAGTATGAGGAGATATGGGGGGATGCGGCCTACCAGAGATCGTTCAACTTGAATGATATATGACGCTCTACGTTTCAAGTTGTGATCGATATCAAAGTTGAAGCAGGCCATGACGCCCAACCAAGCAAAACTCGCGACCCTAGCTGTGCCGTTGCTTGGAGCCAGCCCCACAACGTTGCGTTCTGTATTAAAACCCACTGTTTCAGCCAAGAACTCTACATTAAAATACACAAGACTATTAGATATAATGTTCAATCGACTTGTGCTGTTCGCGGATCGGCACCGTTCGCAGCGCGGATGTTGATGACGCCCCCAGCCACAGAACTGATAGCATGTGCATAAAAGAAAGCCGCCCGTGCCAGCAAGTCTTGCTCGACAATCCCAAGCACGTCTGTTATCACTAGCGGCCAGCCGAACCGTCTGCGGTCTTCAATTGTAATGAGGTCAGGAGCTCGGATCACGCCATGTTCACGAAGGTAGGCAAGGTTGCCCGGATCTCGCTCATCGGTGGCGATGTAGATCCTGAAACCTGGGGTTAGATGAAATGGAGGTCACAGATCACTACTTACGGGTCACCCTTGTTTGGTAGATGGTGTTGCATGTACTCAGGGTTGACTACAACATCGGGGATGACATAGGTGCCCAAAGATTCGGGAGTAATAGAATGGAGAACATCTCTGCCTTTGTCCAAGTGGTCCTTGATCCGTTGAAGGTGATCCCCGAATTCTGCTTGCATGACCCAATGATAGCGTACGACTACAGTGAAAATGTCAGTCATAGGCTCGATTACTGGTTTAAATAAGAACTCACAATCACCGCGCCGCATATGGGCGGCCATCCACATCCGCCCGCCTACATGCTCCTGCATTCGTCGAGCCATCGATGCGGACAGCTCCATGACGCTGTCAGTGTGACGAATCTCAAATAATACAAGTCGTGCGAAGGCGTTCCTCGCGGTTGTGGAGGTGAACCACAAACTAGCCTTTGAGAGAATGAGCCTCACATATATCCAGAACACCGCGCATGACCTACTGGCTTTCGCTCGTAGTGGATTTCACCTCTGAGCAGAAGAACATCTTCAGTAAAATGATAGTAATCGTCCACGAACCCGCGAATCGAGTCACGGGGGGCAACTTGCTTGATTGGGTTGACAACGTTCTTGACATAATCCATACCAAGACTGGGTTTAGGTTGAGATTCATTGGTCAGCAAACGAATATTAGGATCCGAATTCTCAACTCACGCTCCCTCGAATGTATACAAGACCTCCCAGCCATTGTGACTCAAGAATTCAGCAAGGGCTTCGTCCGAGTCAGGCCCTCGAATCCCATTATCTTGAAGAATCCGGCGAGCATTATCAAAGCCCAAAACGTGTTGTCTTCCCGAAAGTGACCGTTCGAGGGTCAAGTATGCGTCCGTCTTGGATGGACTTGGCCAACCACCAAACTGATCCCTTGCCGGTTCGCCAAGAAGTGGGTCCCAATAACCACGTTCTTTCATCTGCTCTGGTACTGCATCGACGCGGATGAGGCCCTGAGGGTCGTACCAGCCGTTATCAATTATGTGCAAGCTTGGGGGATGAGTATCATATATACTCGGATTCTGATGGTATTTTTGTGTATCCCACTGTCCGTTGCTGAGCTCGAGGTCTTCTGGGAGCTCATGAAGGCGGAGGTACTCGGCGATAGTGATGACTGGCTGGAAGCGTCGGAGGTGGGTGAGATTGAGCATGACGGACATTGGCACGCGCCATCCCATCTGTTGCTCTTCTGGCAGTATCCGCCACTCGTCTGAGTTGATGGCGTCTCCTCGATTAACCATTGGTGCGTATGCTGCACAAATCGCACTTTGCGCTGCAATTGAGTGCGCGTTTGAGAAAGAAGATTGATACTCACTTTTCGAATTCGCATGAACGGGCGTATATATAAGATGGTATTACGACGGTGCGGTTGAGTAGTAAACCATGATGAAGGGCGGTCTCAATGATGTAACGCATCTAGGAGTGGGTGAGCGCCGAAACGTGTTGAAAAGTAGAACAGCCGACGTTGTTCCATCCCAGACCCATACTGTAATCCCGAGCATAGAATCCTCTTGTGCCTATCACAATAGAGCGCAGTGTTTCGAGGTCCAGATCGTCGCTGACCAGCAGTGACCCCTCGGCGGATTGGTGTGGTTGAATGGTATTTGGGAAGGTGGGGGTTTCGGGGTGAGCATCATTGATTGGGGTACTGGAGAAGTTAAAAGGGAAGGTGCAGAGCTCAGTATTGCGTGCGGGGCCAGTAAGCATGTATCCGCCGAGCAGGCCGGTGACAAGGGCGACGGCGAGGAGTACAAATGAGACGGGGCCATTTCTGACGAACCGCAGCATCGACCACTGATACCTTGAAGAAGACCGGGGATCTGGGGAGCCGCTGAGTGGCAGATATCCACTCATGTGCGTAGTAAAACTTGAAGTTCTCTAAAGTGAGTGTAACTGCACTGCCTCTGCAGCAACAACCCACCCCATCCAGATTAGGAAGGTACTGTCGTTCACGGACACGACAATGTTCAGTCACTTGACATGTACTTGCACGTCTCAAAGGGCTCACTCGACCAGTCTAGGACGCTAAATGGTCTAGAAGTTGGATCCAGGTCAGATTGGCAAGGCCATCTCTCTCCGTCGATTGTCCCGATAACTTGGTTCTCATCCTCAGGGTTCTTGACTCTGAGTTACCCATAAGCATCATGACTCAGGGCCGTAACGCAGTGTCTTTTTCCGGTTCTGCTAAGAAAGTAACCATGACCACCTTTTTGCTCTTTCTGCCGAATGACCCTCATGCCCCACCTCCGGAAGAGTGGCCTCTTCCCCCTCCTTGCCTTTGTGTCATCTGTTGCGGCTGATTATTACATCGACGACACAAACATCACCCTCACCTATTTCTCTGGACCAAAGGCTGCTTGGGTTCCATATGCAGCCGGTGGAAAAATCCTCAAATTGTTATATCCAAACGGTACCTATCATGTTATTGACACGTCGGCCTGCTGGAATCATACCTTGTATGGCTCCTGCCTCGTTCCCGAGTTTGGTCCTCCACTCACATCTTACCCTGCAGTCGATGTGAGCTTAGCGAACTCCTCCCTTTAGTGTTGGTCCTGACGCCTAGACAGACGCCGCATGTTCCGATACCGACGACTGCTCGCTCATCATCCCTTTTACAGGTAGCTACAGGCGTATGTCCCCATCCACTTTAGTGTCTCATCCTCTTTCAGGGTCTGGGATTACACTCTTTGTCTACCAAGCCGGTCCTGTAGGAATCAACGCCAGCATCACCGTCGACGGCGCACAAGCTCAAACGAACGTGCTCTCTGCACCTCCCGCACCCGCTTATAAAATTGCAAATGTATCCATGTTCGACGTTCAGCAACTACCTTCTGGACCTCATACGCTAAGCCTACTTGTCAACGACCTTTCTGGGTCGTACAGCGGTATGATGTTCGACTATGCATACGTCAATGAATCGCTGGTTGTCAATTCCACGACATCAGCGATGGCAACTAGCATTGGCACGGCCGTCTCTACATCAGCACCAGCCACTTCATCTTCGGGATCACAGTATGTTAATCGTTGTCCGATCACGCCGGAGTTGATACTCACGGTGCTATGTAGCATCAACATCGGTGCCATCGTTGGCGGTGTGATCGCATTGGTTGCTGTGATCGTGGCTAGTGTGCTTGTATTCGTTTGGATGCGACGGCGCCGTGGACATGTCCCAGAGATGATCGATCTCCACCCTGATAGCCCATCACCATCGTTTCACACCATCTCTGCATACGATGTTCCCTTGACCAATACAGTAGCAACGCATGACCCCTACAACCCGTCAACAGGAAACATTTCTAGGAGTAGGGTCAGGCCCTCACGTAGCGCCTACATGCCTCTCGTTCCTAATCGCCTCGGCTCGTCGGACGCCCGACCTAGTTCGCTCTGCACCGGTCAGGAAATTCCGAGCCCACTCACCACCGCCAACACACAAAATCCAAAGACATTCCCTGCTGTATCAAAGGATACGGGGAATGTACCGTCGGACGCGCGCCAGGATATTAATAGGCCTCCGCTCTTGACGGACGAACAGGCAGACTTTATCAATATACTACATCACAACAACGTCCCTGCAGCAACAATCGCTCGCGTGATGGAGCGGATGCTCACCGATCGACATGCTGGGATTCGGAAATGGGAGAGAGAGACGAGGCTGGCGCGGACGAATACGATGACGACTATACTGCCGAGCTACGATCTCGTGGCTGAAGGGGGATAATGGCAAGACACCTGGACACTTTGATTGGTTCGATTCTATTTTTGGATGTACGTACATACGCTGTTCGTGCGTTTCTTTGGGTGGAAAAGCATTTTTTCCCTACTGATCAGCCAATGATTGCGTTGCAGCCACTAGACGGTTCGCTGAGTACATTAACCGTGCTTCTGCGACCAGTTGAACGCTGTATATGGGCAGGATACACAGCCAGAAACCAGAACAGTGACCCTCGTTCTCACCAACTTGAGGTTTTATCAAATACATGGAGGGCAGGCAATTTGAATGTACTATCATCGCTCCAAGCTCCCTCCCCATCTGCACTTCAAAGGAGATAATTCAAACCCCAGCCTCGTGCCAAACCACCGATCCCGACAGTTATTCTCTTCCCTCAGACATGTCCATAAGCACGGTGACACCTGTGCCAGTGGCCCACCACCGGCTCGCTCATCCCTGGTGTACCTGGTAGTAACTGGGCTTCCATGATCAACGACCTCGTGACTTGCCGCATTCCTAACTCTGCTGCAGAGTCTTTGCAGATCAGCAAAGACGCGAAAGGCAGAGACGCCCATGGGCGCGAATACATTGAGCAACTACTGAAGGGGGCTCTCCACATGGTACTTTTTCTTTCCTGCAAAGTACTTCCAGAGTACATCTCCGCACTTGATAAGTAGCCCGTGAAGAGTCTGAAGCTGTACTGCTTGAAGCATGCGGTCTAGAGCCTCGTCTGAAAGATATTCATGATGCCAGTGGCCATTATGTTACAGACGGTCCCAAAAATAGCACGTTACGGGTACTTTGACGCTGTCTCTGACGAGTCCGCTTCGATCCAATGGAGTTGCACCTAGGTATAGACATATGGGCAAGTCTGTGTTCCTGTATGCACGGACCATACCATACTGATTTCTACCCAGCGACGCAAACGAAACAATTACGAGTACTTACGTACATTACAAAAGTTCGAGCCTGTAAATCAAAACAAAACCATCCCACGCTGATCGCTCAACTTAGCCGCGTCTGATAGCTTGGAGGTGGCAACGCGCTGATAATGCTCCCCTCGCGCATCGCCTCCACCCTGCCTGACTCACCCGCCGAGAGGCGCGAGGAGATCAATCCCTCAATGATCCGCGTGATCGTTTCTGCAGGGACTTTGTCCGCTCGCAATTGATGAATGACCTCGAGCTGTTCTGTCGTGAGATCGTATCGCGACGCGGTATCATGAGGGTCTGAAAGGGTGTCTGAGAGGGGCGCCTGGACGGCCGAGCTCCTGATCGAGGGGGAGGGGTAGGTCCCGGCTGCGAGCGCGTCCCGGAGGATTGTGGAACGCGTGAGCGGGGCAACGGCCGGATTCGCTTCCGGTTGTTGGGTAATGAACATCGGCTGCGGTGTGTAAGGTGCCGAAGGTGCCGAAGGTATGGGATTGTTGTGGTGCCCTGGTGTGAAAGGGTTGACTCGGAAGGGAGATTTTGAAGAGACTGGTCCATTGCGTTTACGGAAGTAGCAGAGGGCGATCACAACAATAGCGAGCACGAGCGCGCCTCCCAACGTGCCCCCGACAACAGCCCCTGTATTAATTCTAAACGGGGAAAAAAGGACAATATTGTCAGCTGGTTTCCATCGGATAAATCAAAGTCCTAACTTGTTGGAAGTCGACGAGTTTCCCGCGGACGTCTGACTGGGTGTTTGAGATGTCTGAGACGTCGAGGTGGATGTCATAGATGAAGTTGTTGCTGGAGCGGCTACGAACGTCTCGTTGATATATGCATAATCGAATTTCATGGAAGTGGGGGATCCATTCCAGTCTAAGACGGTCATCACCATGGTATGGTTTCCAGTTGTGAGACCTTGAACGTTATACAGGGACACGTTCGACACCTGATAGGTCGGAGGAGGGGGTTCGTCGATCGAGTTGGAGACAGCTTTACCACCGTCGATCGCAAAACTGGCTGTCATGCCTGAAAAACCAGCGTTGAAGACATACATCGTGATACCGGACCCTAAAATGAACAGTGAGGGTAGCATCATGGTGGTGAACCAGGGGTGTATACCTGTAAAAGGTATTTGGACGAAACAATTATCGCCTGTACCGCATACTCCGACTAGACGAAGAGGCATCAAAAGTCATTCGTACGACGGGGAGGGTGACAGCTTACGAGCGCTATTGGTGTGTGCGGTCAGAAAAGCCAAGCCAAACGGGCAGACACAGACTCACTAATTTTCATCATAGCAGTGCGAGGCATCGAGAGGGATGGTGTAGTTGCCCGTCGAGTTGCTTATTTGGAGTGAAAGGGACTGGGTGCCGACTGAGAATGTCTGCCAAGCCTCTCCTGACTGACTCGGTGCCATGGAATATATGACAGACGTATTGGCGTTGTCGATGTTGTAATCCGCCAAAACGATCGTAGCAAGGAGTAGGGGAGCGATGTACTGCACGTACACCATCTTTCACTGACTGGGAACAAACAAGGTAGAAAGAGTGACAGGCGAGCGGTTGCCAGATGGTGGGCATATTTGCGGCTTAAGTAGGATGCCGTTAGATCTCATTCATCATGTACCTTGATGACGGGTAAAGGGATGTGAACACAGCAATCGTGATTATCGGTGACCTAATAACACTCAGGAAAGCTGTGACAATGTGAGAATCATCCATTCGAGTCGACATGGACCTAGCACAGGATAGCTCAACTCCAAATGGCATATCAAGATCAAACACAACTTACACATAAATTAAATACAAGAAAGGGGAAAGAAATGACAAGGATGTATCAAAAGCATAAGTCCTTTGCAATTGTGGCTTGATTATTTATTTTCCTCGACGTGGTTCAGAAAGGATGAGCTCAAGCCGAGGTAGTCTCGTGAGAGATGGGTCGGGGAAGAGTGGGCGGAAAACAAGGTCGAGGGCGGTAGCTCCGCATCACGTGTCAAATCTGATATGGTGCGCAGGAACATGACAGGCTGTGGAGGTGGCGAAAGAGTGTGGGCAGCGTCTGAGAAGACAGAGGAAAAGTCGAGGGTGGGGAGAACTAGATCATGCTGTGCACTTGCACTTGCACGGATGGGTAGCGGCGAGAGGAGATGGGTTTCATCGTCGCTGGCGATCTCGGACGGGACAGGCTCGAGGCTCTGAGGCGGAGGCGACTCGGAGCGGGCCTCCTGGATCGCATGGTTGAGATGAGCCAAGCAGGGAGGATGATCTGCGAGGGTTTCTTGGAGGGAATACCACTCCTCTGTGGTGTCGCCGAGGATTGCACGGACACGAGCGGCACTCCAGCCTCTGAAAGAGACGCGCAGAATGGTGCACTGCTTCTCGTGTGTGTCATGGCGCGGTCCAAAGGCATATGCATCCACGTTGACGCCAGGGTCATCCCAGACGTTTTCGGTATCGAGTCTGGCAAATAGGGTTGATACCCTGAGGGAGTGCAAGTGGTGATTGGTGTGGATATGAGCCAAGTGAGAGATTGGGAGGATGGGACCGTCTGAGCGACATGAGAGGGGGATGTGGGCAGATGGGGTTGGGGCAAGAGGCACGAGAAGGTGAGTAGTGACGGAGGGAGCAGGTTCGACGGGGAAGTAGACATCCAGTTCGGATAGAGGGGCTGGATTTGGCTTGAGGATCTGGCGAGACTTGGGTACAGGCTTGTTTTGAGCAGCGCGGCGGGACCTGCGAGCTTCCTTTTTCTTCATCTTGACATCCCACTCTGCTTCCCATAGTGCCCTTGTGGCAATGGGGACGTTGTCGATCATGTTCTGGAAGACGGGTCGACCCGAGTGGAATGCGCGGGCGGTTCCAAGGCCGAGCTGAGTGACATTTGCGGGGACGACGGGTGGTTTTGGGAGACGAGGGGGAGAGAATGGACGGGAGAGCGCATGTGTTACGGGGAGAGAAAAGCGAGTCCGAAAGTTGGATGGACGGAGAGGAGACGGGTGTTGTGGAAGACGAGGACGGGAAAAGAGACGGACAAGGCGAGACTCTGAAAAGAGGCGGGTCGAGTGGACGATGACCCGCCCGAGATGGCGTATTGCGGCCATGCCAACGTCTGCCGTGCTCACGTCCGATTTTATCTCGTCCAAGCGTTGCCGAGCGTATACGTTGGCTGACTAAGCACATCGGCAGATCTGACGTCACTTCAATTGCACTGCATAAAAATGTACTACAATGGCACTTTACTTTAGATAGGCTCGCGTGATGGTACTACACTGTCAATGGTATATAGCAAAACTCCAAAAGGAAAAGGAGAACCCCACTCGCTCTATCGCTGCGCTCGTGCATAATCATAGCTCGGCGGCGCCGTACCCGTCGTCGTCTCCCCATCTCCAATGTCGCTCATCCTCGACGACCATGCTGCCCCCGCTGGCGTCTGCATCCACGACGGCGCTGGTAATCTGCTCGCATCGAGATGCGCGCGCAACTCTGGGTCATTGGCCCCAGTAATACTAACAGCGCTCTGTGGGTTCGCAAGCATGCGTCCGAGCACGCGCGCGACGACCGGCGCGGGGACGTTGTTGCTAAACAAGCTGTTGACAAAGT
>JBBPRT010000143.1:0-20438 GCA_038093175.1 Boletus hoseneyae
ACTTTGTCGTCCAGAGAGAATTTCATCCCAGCAAGGCGGGACTCAATGGTTCGGAGAGCAGAAATGTGGTCAGAGACGGCAGAGGTCCCATCCCATGAACTGCTGAAGAGTTGTTGGAAAAGGTAGAAGGCAAAGGAGATGTTTGAAGCTTCATGAAGTTTTACAAGAGCGTCAAAGAGTGCCTTTGAGCTGGTTTTCTTCCGAGTTTTCATGAGGAGGGCATCTGAGATACAAAGCTGGATAATGCCGTGAGCCTTTTCGTCATGTTCCTGCCATTCTCAGACATCGGAGCTTGTAATAACGCTTGATAGTACCGGTTTTACGTCCATTCCTGAAACTACAGCAAAAACTTTTTTAGCCCGAAGTTTTGCCGAGATTTGGATCTTCCAAATCTCGTAATTGTTTGATCCAGTGAGAATTTCCTCCACACAAACAGTGTCTGAGGGAGACATGGTGTGAATGGAGTTTGGGTGAACTGGGAGTGAGTTCTGAAGAGAACAGTGCACTGAGGGTGTGCGAGATAGAATCGAGTCGTTTGTCAAGTGCTGCTGTTTAGCTTGCACCAACAGGGCTCATAACCTGACAAGTAATGGGCAGAAATGCCCTATGCTATGGTACATTAGCTAAGAGTATAAGTCAAGTAAAAAGGTACTCACCTCAGCCGCTGCCTAAGGTGGGCAAAAACAACTGAGGTGTCAGCTTCCTTCTGCCATGTTGCCAAGGTGTCCTCAATGGGCAGATTGCATATGGATAATTGAAAATATATCTGGTAGTCCAGATGTTCCTTGTAGAGCCATAGTGCAGCGGAGTCAGTTATGGATATGTCAGTGTCTTTGCATAACAACTCAAATCGCTGTGTGAAAACCTCCACTGGGAGATTGCCTTGTTTCAGTGCTACCAAAGATAGGTACACTTCTTGTTTCAACATGTCGATACGGAAGAAGTTTTCAATGTGTCTGTCACCCACGAGGGCCACATGAGGGCAGATGCCATGAGATTTGATCCTAGTTCTGCGTATTTCTCCATTGTGATACAGGCAAAGTTTTTGGCTTTCCCGTTCATTGGCAAAAGGACTGTGGCAGCTCATTGTCAGTTGTACAACCCGTCATGACATTGCACCCATATCTCCATTCATACCCACCACGAATGGAAGGTGTTGCGGTTGCCGTCCCAGGTGCTGGGCTCGGTGATTAGTTTTGCTGGTAAACCAGCTCTTTGATACGCCAAGGGCGGACCGTCGAATAGCGGATTAAGTGGTTCACCGTCTGCATCAGTGCAACAAGGAGGAGGAGGAGTGGTGGTTGTTTGGGTGGTGATGGATGTTTGCAGCATGCCCTGCATGGTAACCATGGCATTGATTACTTCTCGCCATGTTGGGCCATCTGGGATAACACCCGACATTCTAGGAGAGGAGGGTGCGATAGATGGAGAGGAAACTGCAGGTGAATTTATCCTTGGTGATACTGGGATGGACGAGTCAGAGCGCTGCATGGACGCAATGATGAGAGGTTAGTCACTTCCTCTGTTTGAATGTACTTTGTGACACAACCAAAGTTTTGTTGGTGTCGGCGGCGCTTAATGGGTGGGTGGCAATGGGAGTGGGAGAACAGTGGTGCTGAAGTTCTGCTGGGAGGGGAAATGGGGGAGCTGCAAGTACAGGCTCAAGCAGGTCATTGATGTGAATATATCTGTGGAAGAGGGCTACATCGTCCTCAACAGACAAGTTGTTGTTAGGGTCGATGTTATCTGGGTTTTCTGGCAACAGGTAGTTGGCAGGCAGGGGCATTGGCTGACGGTTTAAAGCGAAAAAGTTGATAGTGTTTTCTTCTCTTCTGCGTTTGTAGTGGGAGAGGAAGTGAGTGCGCATAAAGGTTCTAGTATATAGAAAGGGGTGTTCGAGGGAACAGGCCTTTGGTAGTTCTATTCAAGTGTTGATGGGCATGAACCTTTAGAGCAAGCCTAATCTTTGAGCAACAGATTGGGTGAGCAATATTTGAACGAGGAGGTGGCATTGGAAGTTGTTGGTGTAGATGGCAATGACAACATAGAAGTTTGCAATAGGGACGTAGAGCAGACACAACAATAGCATCTGTTTAGAACAGTGGATGACTCTGGCAAAGAGGAATGGGATAGAAGAAAGAATAGAGTGGTAATTGTAATCAAGTGTACAAGGTCCCCTACTAGAGGGAAGGAGATACAAGTGAATAGGACTAAGGAAAGAGAACTAGATGACAGAGGGACAGGTTTATATAGTGAGAGGTGGCGTGATTAGGGCAGGTTGTCTGAGTTCTAAAAGGTTTAGGGTAGGCGAATAGAAGCATGATAAGGAAACATGTGGAAACAGCAAGATGTCCATGAGGCGTGACATCATAGATAAGGTGATGGTCTGGACCATTGGTCTAGGCTGATGTCATGTGATCCCCAGGTCACATGATTGGTCACATGATATAGAGTGAAGTGAAGTCACATGTCTGTACAGTAGAGGAGTCACGTGATCGAGGTCATGTGATCTGAAAAAGAGAAAAATGATAAGTCTGAATTGTAGAGTATGAAGAATTGAAAATGAGACATTACAGGTCCTGAACTACAACAGCCCATGAAAACATCTCTGGTTCTCCGGGACCCTCTTCACAGGACTTCTGACTCCCCTGTGACCGCTTCATCCCTCATCCCTCCCTGCGTTGGCATGGACCTGTTCCCCTCTCCAGTGTTTCGGGCATAACAGGGGGGTAATGTTACGTTTCTTTTCTTTTCTTGTACTTCCTTCTTCAGATGAGGACCGATCTCACTGACACATGTACCAGTCCTCCACTCACCTTGCTTTTGGACTCATACTTGGCCATTTGGGCCCTGTCAAGTATCCCTCACCTTGCTTATTCATTGTGCTTACTCTTCTATCAATGCCATCACACTGCTTACTCATTCTTGCTTACTCTTTTAACTGATGCCATCGCATCACTTACTTAATTTCTATTGTTAACCCCACTGACTAATCATTCACTCCATTTCCATTCCATTCCAGCCGATTAGTCATTCTCTTGGCCCTAGTATATAAACCCTTCGATACCCACATGTATTCCCCACGCTAGTCTTACCTAAACTCCCACCTGAGTTCCTAGCCTCAATACATCACTTCCTCTTCCCTTGTCCTTGGATTTCTCTTAGTCATTGCCCTACTTCTGAGTGGGCGCTCTTTGTTTAATCTCGTCTCAACGACTATTGCTGCTGATCTCTAAGCCTTATCTTTATGATAGTGGCCCGTCATCTTGGTTGGAAAACCTCCAACATCTTCGCTCAAAGGAAACCCCTTGGTGCGACTCTTCGGAAGACCGTTGGCTTCACCCTTCAGGTTTTCGCTTGTCCACACTCAGGCCAAGCATAACAGATAGAAGAAGAGAAGTAAGATAAGAAACATGTGTAGAAGGCAAGGTGTCTATATGATATGACCTTATAGATAAGGTGGAAGTTTGGACTGGATCTGGACTTGAGGTCACGTGGTTCCCATGGTCATGTGGTTTGAAACCAGATGGGAACCTTGAATGAGATAGACCTTAAACAATAGGTCTAACGAAAGAACTAATAGAGACGACAGTTTGAGACTGAGTGTCAACGACGATGGTGAGGTAGACGTGAAATGTGGTGACTGGGATTGCAATAAAGAAAGTGCATAGCATTCAATGACAAGGATGAGACGGCCAAGTGCAAGGGTAGGATAGGAGTAGTAACAAATGTCCAAGGCCCCCAAGGGAGAGTAAGACAGATGAATAGGACTGGGGATAGAGGACGTAGAGGTAGGGTTTATATATGTAAGTACGGGGCTTTAGGGTAAGTCGTCTGAGTCTGAAAGGGTTAAGGGCCGGTGTGAGAGAAAGAAGTAAGGAAGAAAGATAAGAGACATAATGAGAATGCAAGGTGTCTGTGAGGCGTGACATCATAGATAAGATAATGGTCTGGACCAGAGGTTATGTGCAGAGATCACGTGACGATGAAGAGCAGAATGTCACATGATCAAAAGAGGGGTAAGTCATGTGACTAGGTCATGTGACTGTGAAAGTGAAAATATTGTTAAGTATAATGAGTGAAAGAGAATGAAAATGTAGTGTGAGGTCCTGAACTATAACACTACCCCCCATTCACCAACTTTGAGATCCAGTCTCGAGTTGGTGAATTCTGAATAGGAGGAACCGAATGGAGAGAAGAGAAATGTAAATTGTTCTTCAGAGATCCTGTAGATAGGATGTGGGGCCGCAGGGTGAGCTATGTGAAAGTTGTTTATGGCATCTTGGGTGTGTTTAAGGTTTACGGTGGGTTCCCAGGTGCGATCCACCTCGTCCCATCCTTTCCAATGGATAAGGTACTGCAATTTTCCACGGTAAAGACGTGATTGGACGATATAGTCCACTTTGTATTCTTTGTGATGGTCTTCTGTCATGGTAACGGCATCAGGTTTGTACACGTTTTGCCTAGCTAGCGGAGCTTTATAGGGTTTTACACGGGAAATGTTGACAGTGGGATGAATAGATATGAAAGAGGGAAGGACGAGGGTGATGGCATTAGGAAAGATGGCGGAGATACGGTAAGGACCAATGAATTTTTGAGTTAATTTACAGGCAGGATAAGGAAGGGAATGGTGACCTGTTGAAAGCCAGATGAGATCACCGATGGCATACGTGGGAGCAGTGGAGAGTTTGGATTCTTGTGCGTGCAACATTTGATCATGTGTTTTCTAAAGCATTTCTCTTATCTTGTCATGGGAACGTCTGATTTTTTTAGCGAATGACCCCCCAGGGGTTTTAGTGGACGTTGTGGGTTCTGATCCCATGCAAGGTGTGTAATTGCGTGTGATGGAGAACAGCAAAGTACCGGTTGCCGTTATGATAGCATTGTTGTGAGCGAATTGAGCCATCTTTAGTATAGATGCCCAAGAATCCTGGTTTTTTGCCACATAGGCCTGTAAGTATGTTAGGATCTCCTGATTGATCTGTTCCGTTTGTCCGTCCATTTGCGGATGATACGCTGTTGACAGCTTCTGCTGTATGCCCAAGACTTTACACAACTCTCTTGTGAACTCCGAGATGAATTATGGTCCCCTGTCAGATAAGATAGTGTTAGGAAGTCCATGGAGACACCATACATGGTCTCTAAATAAAGCAGCTAAGTCCAAGGAAGAAGTGGTTTTCATGCAAGGAAAAAGAACAATCTCTTTGGAAAAACGGTCCACAACAACTTCTATAGAATCAAAACCAAGAGAAAGGGAAAGTCTAATGATGAAGTCAATTGAAATATCTTCCCATAGATGGGAAGCAACGGGTAAAGGGAGAAGTTTTCCTACCAGTGGCTTTGACGAACCCTTTGTGAGGGAGCACATCTGGCAGTGTTCAATGTACATAGAAATGTCTTTGGCGGCACCGGGCCATCAGTAAAACTTTCAAATGGAAGAAATGGTACAATCGCAGCCAGGGTGATCAGTGACTGGAGAATTGTGAAAAATAGATATGAATTTGTTTTGAAGAGAAGGTGGCACAAAAAAGATGCTGTTCGAATTTCTGAAAAGTCTGTCCATTGTGTAGTATTCGTATTTGTTAACTGCATCAACATTTAGCCTAGAAGATTCCATACATAATTTAGTTTCGAAGTTTGGAGCGAGAGACGTGGAGGAAATGGCTTGAACTCTAGTGGAGCCAAACCCTTTGTTGTTTTGTTCTGGCTCATCAAGAGTCTTTGATTGGGATAGTGTTGGGTTTTTTTATTTTTTTTTGATAATTAGTTGTGTGATGCTGTCAAATTTGGAGACATGGAAGGAGGAATCGGAATGGTTAAAGAGAATTACACTAATTTCTCCCCTATAATTAGCGTCAATGACTCCAGCCATGATGTCAATTTTGTGTTTGAAGGTGAGGCCTGAACGCAGTGCAATTCTCCCCTAAGTGCCCATTGGGAGTTGGATCTTGACATGGGTGGGAATGAGTTTTTGATCGTGGGTGGGGATGTCAAGATCGGTGGTGGAGTACAGGTCAAAACCTGCAGTGGAGATAGAGCCCTTCGAGGGTAAGTGAGCATTGGGGGAGGTCAGTTCAATGGGAATAGATAAAGAAGAGGAATGAAGGACATCGGAAGTGAAGACAGTAATGTTTTCATTTAATTTATCAACAGTGCTGTTATGATCCAGGCGATGAGAGAGAGCGTCAGCATGACCGTTCATGTTGCTGGGCTTGTAAATGAGAGTATAATTGAACTCTTGTAGGAGTTCATGCCATCGCGCCTGGCGACCAGAAAGTGTTTGAGGCTTTTTCCAGTATTCGAGATTCTTGTGATCTGTCCAAATCTCAAAGTTAGCCTTTCCAATGAGATAATGACGCCACTCCTCGAGAGCGCGTATAATAGCTAGCAACTCCTTGTCATAGACTGGGTAGTTGCGCTCAGCTGAAGAAAAAGCATGAGAAAGAAAGGCGCAAGGGCACCATAACTTATCCTCCCCTAGGACTGATAATACTGCACTGGTGGCAATATCACTAGCGTCTGTTTCAACATGCATGTCCTTTGAGGAGTTGGGAAAAGCCAAAAGCAGCGCGGTTGTAAATTGTTTTTTTGAGTGTGCCAAACACTTTTTGTTGTGCCTCCCCCTAAACGTAAGGGACATTTTTCTTGATGAGGTCGTTGAGGGGGCGAGTGATTTGTCCAAAACCATGAATGAAACATCGGTAATAGTTACATAGTCCGAGGAAGGACTGGAGTTGCTTTAATTTGATAGGCACTGGCCAATCAAGGATGGCGTTGACCTTTTTTGGTTGCATGCTGACACCGTCAGCTGATACTGTCATGCCTAAAAAGTCAACTTTATCAGCATTGAATACACATTTTTCGGGTTTTGCATAAAGGTTGTTCTCGCAAAGCCTGCAGAGAACTTCCTTGAGTCATGACCTCTGAGTGTTCATCGGATTTGTTTTTCATATAAATACACATGTCGTCCAAGTAGATGATGATGATAGCGTACATGTTGTTGAAAATGTCGTTCATCATCTGTTGGAAGGTAGGCAGACTGTTAGTCATGTCAAAATACATTACTACAGGCTTGTATGCCCTGAGCAGCGTTACAAATGCAGCTTTCCACTTGTTGCCTTCCTTGATGCAAACATTGTTGTATCCCCACCTAAGATCGAGGCAAGTGAATTTGTCTGTGCCTTTAAGGCAATCGACGAGTGCAGAAATGAGAGAAAGAGGGTAAGAGTTTTTAACTGTACCCTTGTTTAGATAGTGGTAGTCCATAACAAGATGTTTTTCGCCTGTCTTTTTGGGAATAAAGAAAACTGGTGCCATTTAAGGAGATTTGGAGGGGCGGATATAGCCCTTCTCTTGCTCGAAAGCTATAAAGTTATGAACTTCTTCTAATTCAGCATCAGATAATGGAATTGCCTGACCCTTTTTTGGGTACAAAGTTGGGTTTGAGATCAATGGCGTGGTCCCATGGTTTGTGGACCAGTATCCATTGTGATTCGTTTTTGCTGAAGATGTCCAGGAAGTCATGATATTGGGGAGGTACCTTTTCAGCAAGACCTTCCTCGATGGGACGTATGGAAGCATTCCAGATACTGTGGACGAGGTTTGCTGCATTGATCGTAACACAGTTGTGAGTGCAGTGGCAAAAGTTTATCGTTTTTTCAACCCAGTCAATGAGGGGGTTGTGGCATTTAAACCAATCATATCCTAAATAAATTCGGTGAGTTCCTAGATTAGTCACCAAGGCGTCAATGCCTTCTGAGTGTCCCTGATATGATAAGACTAATGAGACGTAATCTATGATATGACCATGGGATAACGTCAAGCCATCGGCGTTGGAAATGGATCGAGGAAGAGATAGTTTTTTGGTTAGAATACCGAGCGACTGTACCCATTTTTTGTCCACAAACATCTGGCAGGCGCCAGAGTCAAGTAGAGCCTTTTCTATTGTTTTTTGCCATTTGTTGTTATTTTTGTAGTAAATATCGATGGTGATTTCGAATTCGTCACCATCGGGGATGATTCTGAGGCTAAGGTTAGCAGGGGAGGATTTTAAAGAAGAAAAAGATTTAATAGAAGTATTTTTTATTTTTTAAGGAGAATTAAGCACACTTTGTTTTACTTCTGGCGCCGCGCTCAAGTGAGACACTCCTTCAGAAGGCAAAGAAGAACTAGATGATACTACAAAGTTCAATGAGTCACCATCATCCAACCCACTGTCCATCTCCTCTAAGACAGTGTAGCGATTATGAGAAGAAGAAGATGAAGAAAAATAAAAACTATTGTCCTTGGCAGAATGAACACCTCCCAGGTTCATTCGGCTCAGCCTTTTCCCTTAAGTCCATCGGCAGCTAGCTGCCAGGCATGTGCTGTGAACATATCAAAGTAAAATGCCTTCGCTTCATCTGTCTGCCACGGTGGGGCAGATGAGAGTGCTGAAGGTGCAGGGTCAGAGGAAGGAACCGGAGTGATACCGGTGGTCGGAGCTAGCTCGATTTGGCGAGCGTTAGCACAAGGCGGGAGATAACGAGTATAACCCATGGTGGGATCAAAGACTTGTTGATCACGACAGGGTTTCTTGCAATTGCGAGAAAGGTGCCCAACCTCTTCACAGATGTAACACTTGTGGGTTTCTGTTTGTGATTAGATAGCCCGCGTGTCCATTGGTGCCCCCCGACCAGGCTGCGTACCGACCTCGGTAAATCGGGGCTCGTCTCAAGGTCTGATTGGGTGATTTTGCCTTTCCAGGCGCATGATGGTGAAGGTTTTGCTGATTTTGTCAGCCTTGAATTGCCACGTGATGAGAGTGTCTTCAATGGCTGGGTTGCGCATGGAAAGTTGGAAGTAGATTTGGTAATCCAATCTTTCTTTGTATAGACGAAGTGCAGCGGAGTCAGTTACAGCTAGGTCTGTGTCCTTGCGCAGGAGCTCGAATTGTTGGGTGAAAATTTCCACCGGGAGATTACCTTGTTTGAAAGCAACCAGCTTGATGTATGCTTCTTGTTTGAGTACATCAATTTGGAAGAAGCTCTCTAATTCCTTCTTGAGTGTGTCCTACTCAGGCCACATTAGAGCGGATGCAACAATGGACGCTCCTTGTGCTGTGTATTTCTCCATGGTGATCCAGGCGAAGTTTTCGGCTTTGCCATTCATATGCAGGAGGATGGTAGTAGCGCATTGCCGGTTATCTAGGCTGTCGTGGCATTGAACCCAGATTTCTATTCTCACCCACCAGGACCGGAAGGTTGTTTGGTTACCATCCCAGTTTCCAGGCTTGGCTATGAGTTTTGCTAGTAGATCAGCCCTTGGGTATGGATGATCGTCAAATAGTGGCGAAAGTGGTTCGCCATCTGCATCGACGCGATGAGGAGGTGAAGGAGGAGCAGTGGTTTGGGCGGCGATGGAGGTACGGAGCATTTCTTGCATTGCATTCATGGTGTTGATGATGTCATGCCATGTGGGTCTGTCTGGGGTAACACCTAACATTCTAGGTGAGGAGGCAGTGATAAAGGGGGAGGAAATTACAGGTGAAACTTGGATGGGCGACATAGGAGGGAGTGGGGTCAAAGCACTTGAACCTCTCCTGGAACTGTTCTCAGGGGACAACTGTATTTTGGATGCCTAGCTTTTTTGATGTGAGACTGATGTTGGCGGAAGTGGGAGTGTAGATGTGGGCATGTTCTGGCATGCAAACGTGCTTGGGTTGAGGTGTTAGAAGGAGAGGCATTGGGTGAGGGACGAAATCGAAAGGACCCGGCGTGGAGTCGTTGGGGTCAACATTGTTGGGGTTCTCCCATAGAAGGTAGTTGGTGGGAGGAGGCGTAGGCTGATGGTTGAGAGAGAAGAATTCTAGGGCTGCTGCTTCCTGATGATGTTCGAATCGGTTCAGGAAGTGAGTGCACATAGAATGATAATGAAGGGCAACGTAGCAGGGTTGGGCTTCACGGTAGTCCTATTCAGGTGAAACCGGATGGGAACCTAAGATAGACCTTAAACAATAGGTCTAATGAGAGAACTAATAGAGACGACAGTTTGAGACTGAGTGTCAACGACGATGGTGAGGTAGACGTGAAACGTGGTGACTGGGATTGCAATAAAGAAAGTGCATAGCATTCGATGACAAGGATGAGACGGCCAAGTGCAAGGGTAGGATAGGAGTAGTAACAAATGTCCAAGGCCCCCAAGGGAGAGTAAGACAGATGAATAGGACTGGGGATAGAGGATGTAGAGGTAGGGTTTATATATGTAAGTACGGGGCTTTAGGGTAAGTCGTCTGAGTCTGAAAGGGTTAAGGGCCGGTGTGAGAGTGAAACCGGATGGTGAACCTAGACTCTTAAGAACGAGGAAAGCCTAAGACAATAGGCCTGACGAGTGATTGAATGGAAACGACGCGTTGACGTAGAGTGTCGATGATTACGATAAGTTCGACGTGGAACAAGGCGAGTGGTATTTCAATATGATAGGTAAAGAGCATCCGTTAACGGGGATAAATCGGCAAGTGCAAGGGTAGGAGTGGTAGTCAGAATGTCCAGGCCCCCAAGGGAGAGTAGACAAGTGAATAGGACTGGGGAAAGACAACAAAATGGAACGGTATATATATGATACTATGGTGCTTTAGGGTAGGTCGTCTGAGTCCTAAATACTTGAGGGCCAGTGTGAGAATGAACAAGATAAGAGAACATGAAGGAAACACAAGGTAACCGTGAGGCGTGACATCATAGATAAGACGAGAGCCTAGACTAGGCCTAGACTCGAGTCACGTGTTATCCCACGGTCACGTGTAAGGTCACGTGACGAGAAAGATCAGAATGTCATGTGATCTGAAAAGGGGTAAGTCAGGTGACTTGGTCACGTGACGGTGAAAGTAAAGATTGACTAAGTCCGATAAGATGAAGAAAGTGAAAATACTCAGCGTTAGGTCCTGAACTATAACAGAGAGAAAGAAGTAAGGAAGAAAGATAAGAGACATAATGAGAATGCAAGGTGTCTATGAGGCGTGACATCATAGATAAGATAATGGTCTGGACTAGAGGTCATGTGCAGAGATCATGTGACGATGAAGAGCAGAATGTCACATGATCAAAAGAGGGGTAAGTCATGTGACTAGGTCACATGACTGTGAAAGTGAAAATATTGTTAAGTACGATGAGTGAAAGGAGAATGAAAACGTAGCATGAGGTTCTGAACTATAACATGGTTCCCATGGTCACATGCAGAGATCACATGATGAGGAAGAGCAGAATGTCACATGATCAGAAGAGGGGTAAGTCATGTGGAAAGTGAAAATATGTTAAGTACAATGAGTGAAGAAAAAGTGAAAACATAGCATATGGGTCCTAGACTATAATATTCATCACCTTTCTTAATATGGATGTTATTGTATCCCCATCTGAGGTCTATTTTAGTGAACCATTATGCACCTTTCAGTTTGTCTACCAGTTGAGAAATTAACAGCACCAGATAGTTATTTTTTACTATCTGTTTGTTTAGATAGCAATAGTTCTATACCATGCATTTCCGTCCATCCTTCTTTGGAACAAAGAATACTGGTGATGTTTATTTGGATTTAGATAGTCAGATGTACCCTTTACTCAGCAGATCATCTATGAACTCCGATACTTCCTTCTGTTTAGTGGCAGAGAGCAGAATCAGACATCTCTTTTTGGGTTTATATGTTTCTTTAAGATTGATGGCATAATCTCATGGTTTACAGACTAGCATCTGTTCGGATTCCTTTTTAGAAAATATGCTTAGGTACTTGTGAAACACTTTTGGAACAAGTGTTTTGGGCTTAACTTCTTTAGCAGGTTCTTCCTTAAGGGAGTTTATGTGGATCAGATTGTCAATCTCTTCTAATTCTGTTTGTTAGATAAAGGGTGGCTTTTCTTGGAGTGCACAGCAAGTTCAGGGACAATGTATCATATAGACTTTGCTGGTGGGCCAATTTATCTCTGAATTGTGGTTCTTTAACCATATATATCCTAGTATTAACTGATTCTTCCCAAGATCTGTTACTTTGGCTAGAACCTTTTCCTTGTGCCCCTAAAACTCAATGATTAGCTCAGCACAATGTGTAATTGATTTTATGGAGTTAGCCATCTAAATTGTAAATGGGGATAGGTTATGGGATAGGTTGTAATGGAACTCAGAGTTTTTTTGGTGTAAGAATGGTTAAGATAAATATATCCCAGTCCTGTACTTCTATGTTATGAGGCTAGTTGTTAGCTAAACCTCCTGGCTGAAGTGGAGCTAAGGCACTGTTAGAAATCTGGATATTCTTTTCAAAAGACTATTCTCTAGTGTTGATTCATTGTGCCTGTATTTGGCAAAACCTCCATCTGGTGGATTGGCCATATACAATAACTCTGGTAATTTTGCCACAGAATGGAAAATCTAGAGCTAGAAAAGGGTTGGTAATGTCCACTGGAAATTGAGTCACAAAACTAGACTTAGCCATCTCATCATCATTCCCTTGTGAGTCATTACCAAAGTTTTTGCCTTTGTAAAATGCAACAATATTCTTGACTGCCAAAAAAAACTCATTGCAAATGAAGATGCTAGAAAGACAAGTCAATCCATTGCAGCATAATGGACTCTTCATGATGCAGCACTGACTGGGAACCTCCACACCAGCCAACTGTGGTCCAAGTCACTTGAGCAACATGGTCACAAAAACTATTGTGTGGGCATCTGATTAAAAATATTTTTTTGACATGAAAGTCAACAATCGCAGCTATGGAAAAGCAATCAATTTTATGAAGGAAGCAAGTCAGACTTTATAGAATCCACTAACTTGGAACTTCCAAAACTTCCCAGAAATGGGATTACTTTTTGCCATAAGAAAGATCTAACAAAAGAAAAGAATAAATTAGAGGGATATGGAATTGGTACAACTTACCTAGATCACTGCACTATCTCTTTCCTATGGTATCTGTTGCAACTTCAGCAACAATACACAAAGGATCGAGAATAGGTATACCCAGGAAGTAACACAACAGACCCTTTTGGAGTAGTTCACCATCATCTGGCTTATCAAGATTGTTCTAAAGTTCATTCTCATTTCCCAATATCCTGTATAAGTGTATATTATAGTCTCTGAGATTTGGTCATGCATTTTTGATGTAGTGTATAAGTTGACTAATGCCTTCACTGGTACTCAGTTGGAAAGGCATCAATAGTTTTAGTGCAAGGAATAATAATTACCCTCTTAGTAAGCCTATGATCAACCATAACCATAAAAGAATCAAAGCCAGATGAAAGAGGTAAATTGGTGATCAGATTGATAGAGAGTTGCTTAAAAGGTAAAGAGGAAGAAGAATGGATAGGTAATAAGGGCAGAGTGGTGAAGTGAGTATTAACTTTGTTTTGTTAGCAAATATCACGCCGAGTGATGAAGTTGCAAACAAAGGTTGTTAGACCTGACTATTAGAAGTTCTATTTGACAAGGGTCTTGGTGTGAAATTGTCCAGCATGGCCTGAAGTAAAGATGCAGTGTAGAAAGTGAAGAAGGGAGGAACAACAAGATGGAGGAATATACAAGTGAGAGTGGAAGAAGAGATGTCTGTTGTCAAAGGTCCAGTCTGAAAGGGAAGAAGGAGGAAAAAGAAGTGAGCTATCCTGGAGATTTTGCAAAGCTTGGAGAACCAGGGGATTAGAGGAAGAAGAAAAGCAGTTGTGATTTAGAAAAGACATGTCAAGTACAGATATGATAGTAGGATCAGGGGGGATGGTTGTGTTAGTATTGTCTAGAAAGGTATCAATAGAGTCATTGTGTGCAAGAGCATCAGCTGGACCTATCTAAAAACTAGGAGTGACCTTCCAAACAATATTGAAGTTGAGAAGAAAAAGAGACCAGCACATCTGACAACAAGATAGCTTTCTAGAATGTTTGAGGCAGGAAAGATTCTTGTGGTTGGTAAGAATGGTGATAGAGTATGAAGTATATCATAGCTAGAATAACTACCAGGAGTTATCTATTATAGATATTATAATTACATTCAGTAGAAGAGAAAGCTTTTGAGAAATAAGCACAGGAGTGGAGGTCACTGTTGGTATTAGTTTAAAGGAGTACTACTCTTATGGTGAGAAGAGAGGTGTCCATTATGAGAGAGAATAGTTTGATGGTATCTGAGATTTGTTCTTTTAAGTGAGGAAAACCAGAGGTGCAATGACTTGAGAGAAGTTTGAGATGAATTTGTGATAGAAATTGGCAAATCTAATGAAGCTTTGGATTCCCTTGACAAAGGAAAAGGGTTTCTAGTCTTTGATAGCAGAGAGTTTGACTGGGTCCATGCAGATTTGTCCTTATCTGATAATTATTTCTAGGTATTCTATGGTGGGGGTGTTAAAGGTTGGAAAGTTTGAAAGATAGTCCATGTTTGCAAAGTTATTGGAGAACGATGCAAGTTCTTTGATGGTAAAGGGATAAGTAATCAGTGGTATGAAGGTCCAGGTTTGTTTTGGCCAATATTCAGGAAAAATGTCAAAGAAGATATGATTTATAAAGCTTTGAAAGTGGGTGGAAAATTGTTGAAGTCAAAAAAGATGACTGGCCTTAAACTATTTAGAACTCAGATGACCTACCATAAACCTTCCATATTTCCTATATAAACCCTCTCTCTTTGTTGTCTGCTCCTTAGTCCTATTCACTTGTATAACTCTCCACTTAGGGCCTTGTACAATTTCAAATATCACTCTCACTCTACACTTGCCAGCTGTATTCTCATTGTTGGATACTCCTTTTGTTTACCATCTATATTCCCATCAACAATCCATATGTTGTTATCACTGTCCTCATCGATACCACTGTTCAATGTCTCCTTGTGTCAGTATCACTCACATAGCCTATTGGTTAGGTTGTTCTTGCTTGAAGTAAGATCCCATTTTACTCACAAGGATTTTGGTTAAGGGTATAATTATAAAGCACTCTGTTCTCACTATAGGATAGCTTGGATGCAGAAACATCTCTATACTAGCAGTGTTTCTATTTAGACATCAACTGTCTGTCATAATTTGAAGTGCTTATTTGTAGGAACTATTGTGTGCCTACAAGGCTATAGAAAGAGACCAGAGTCTCTGGCTGGACAGTATGGGGAGAGGGCATGGAAAAACCATAGCTACTAAGCTAGGTGGTGTTTAAATATAGGTTATATTCATTATTGTCATTACTAATTAATCCAATGATCCATAGATCCTCTAGCAGCCAGAAATTACACTTTCAATTGATAAGTACTGTAAATGTGAT
This sequence comes from Boletus hoseneyae, assembly GCA_038093175.1. Classification (NCBI taxonomy): domain Eukaryota; kingdom Fungi; phylum Basidiomycota; class Agaricomycetes; order Boletales; family Boletaceae; genus Boletus; species Boletus hoseneyae. The sequence goes on from JBBPRT010000143.1 coordinate 15,242, forward strand.
AGCTTGAGAAGGATGGTGCTTGGTCCTGTCAATACATATGCTATGAAATATGGTAAAATCTTAGTATTGGTACTGACTGGTAGTTAAAGCAAGATATGCCATCTTAACAGGAGTAGTGTTGAATACTCTAGTAAGTAGTTGCTAAAGTAAAAGGTACAACTGCTTAAGTAATATGTGGCTATGCACCACTATGTTTAAAAGTAATATGGGCACTTTCATAATAGTTAGCAGGTGAAAAGAATAATCCTCAAGGAAAAGGTTGTTAGAATAGTTAATTATGACAAAAACAGTAGTACTGAAACTTTAAACAAAAATATATTCATTACATCAAAGTAACTGCCTGAAAACTAACTAGATATGAGTCAAATACTGAGTATGAAAGATAGCATAGTCTGAAATTGAGTATAAAGATGTTATTAAGCACCTCTCAGAGGCTAGGAATTAGCAGGAAGTGTTGACACCAGTACCAACTAAAATAATTTAGTAGTTTTGTAATGTACATGAATCATCAGTATGACTGGTTCACTATGAGTTATTAACAATCTTACCTCTCCATGTTTAGACAGCAAGTCTTGCATTAGTCAACTGATCTTGCAAATATCCAAGTGGATATAGTACATGGTGCCATTTGACACTGGCATCATCATCATCATCTTCTTCCATATATAATCTTGCTGCAATAGCAACATGATCTTGTATTCATGCAACTGAGCCCTTGCCCCTTGCACAATATTACAATCACCCACATTCTGCCCTGCTCTGCCATTATTATGAATGTCTGAGTGATCTATTTCTCTGTACTCTCTGCATACAAGTATAACCATTGATTCATATACAGATACACCCCTACAATATTTCCCCAGCTATCAATCATATCTACAGCATATCTGTGTCAGTGCAATAATGACCCATTTAGATACATATTTGTGCAACACATACACACACCTTTGTTGTTACATAGCAACCATCCACAATCCACTTATTTCCATCAGGCTTTTAAAATATTCCACTCTAGACTTTGCTATATTAATATCCTCCATTAGTGCAGTCTTCTCTATAGCAGATTAGCCGATTATCTCTGTGTATGCATTCTGCACTCTTGTTATCAACCCCTGCTTCATTTTGATCCAATCCACTAGTGCAAATCAGCAAAGATAATATAAACACTATAATTTCCATCACTGTCCACCTTTGCATCTCCAGACAGCTACAGATCCGGTCCATCCCTCTGGACTGGAACTTCTTTAGACAATTGTATTGTAAAATTCTGAACAACATTGCTCTTCTTTATAATCAACAAAATCATATAAGTGATATTGAATTGATCCAATCTGTTCTCTTTAAATAACTTCAGCAATTGATTTTTCTCATGAACATTTAGCTCATATACTCAGTGCATGACTCAGTATGCACAGGCAGGATTTGCACTGTGCATTCATACCAAATCCAACATGTTAGACACCTTCGAGCAGTTCAAGGCATTTGCAGAGAACTAGGCTAAATAATGCATCAAAATCCTGCGAGACAACAAGAGTAGCAAGTATATGAGCAATGCAATGCTCAAATTCACTAATCAGTGTGGTATTGAACACCAGCACACTGTCCAGGCCTATCTGCAGCAGAATGGTGGCTGAGTGTGCCAATTGTGTCTCTTCTAAGTGCATTACTGCCATGTTGGCAGAATCAGGTCTGACTATGACATGTTGAGATGAGACACTTGCTCCACTCATCTACATCTGAAATCATTGCCCTACTATGGCTGTGGTTGATACCACTTCCTTCAAACTGTGACATGGATGTAAACCAGATGTGTCCTACTTCCATGTCTGGGGCTCTACAGTCTATATGCACATTCAAAAGGACAAACATGATGTATTGAAGCCCCATTATGAAAAATGTGTTTTCATTGGGTATCCAGAGGGTTATAAAGATTGGGAATTCTACAATCCCACCACCAAGTGCACCATTATTGCTAAACATGCTGACTTTAACAAATAACTTCCTAGTTCACCATCCAGCATGACTCATGGTCCATCTGGCATGACTCATGCTACTGCAAAACAGCCAACTTCTTACATCACACCAAACACTAGAGATAACTCTATGGACAACAATTTTCCTAGTCCTCTGGTTTTACATCTTGCAGAGGCACATGATCCTGATGAGGAACAGAATGCAAACTCTGTTATACCTTTGGCTGTCCCAGCACCCTTACCAGTCACTTCAGAGACACCCCTGCCTATGCCTATGCTCATACAGAGCCCCATTAGCATTGGAGCATGTCTTCCTCACAAAATACACTAATGACCACACAAATAGTGGAAACCAAGCTCTGCTCAGCTTGTGGATAATCCAAAGGACTCTGACAATGAAGAAGCTGATCTAGCCCAGTGCTTTAGTGCTGGTGCTGCCCACCCTATGCATCCCAGGAAGTAATGCAATGAGAGGATGCTGCTGAGTGGAGATAGGCTATATTGGACAAACTAGTAGCCTACAAGTTGAATTGCACATAGACTTTGATGTAGTGCCCTAAGGATACTTATGTTGATGGCTCCTTTGAATGCAACAAGGGACATCTAGTTGCTCAGGGCTTCTTTCAACACCCAGAATCTAGATACCTTGAGGTATTCTAACCTCTATAAAATTTTGAGGTTAGGGTTAGATGGAAATAATTGAGTTGTGTTTCCTCTATTTTTTTGTACAGATCTGCATAGTAAGGTACCTTGCTGTAGTTTTTTATAGAGTCTGTGCAGGTCTGTCAATACAAGGGTTGATTTGCTGATGTTTGCTAGCAATACATTATACCAGTGTGCTACTAATGTGTTTGTATAGGTCGTGTGCATTCATGTCTATTAAATATAATATATTATAGTACAGCAGTCTATAATGTGAGCTTTACCAACTGTTCTTTGATGTTACCATTGGTTCTTGGCTTCCACCATCTCCTTTTGCACCTTTCAGCTGCTGCACCAATCACCCTAAGTCCCTCCTTTAGCTTTATTCCACATTGCAGTCAGAGATCACCTGAACACCATAGTACTGCTTCTCCTTCTTTGCCCCCTTTGAGGGAGTACAACATGTTTATTATAGTCGACTTTGAATTTATGTTGTCCAATGGCAATTAGTACCTTATGGTGCTTTGGTTGGTACTTGTAGAATGTCCATATGCATATACACCATGCATACCATAATTGCTAGGTGTCTGAAATATATATCCCTATATGATCTCTATTATAATACCCACTATAGGCTCACACATATTGATACACTCTTCATATGTTTGTAGAGTTTTCATAGTATGTTTGTAGCATGTTTGTTGCATGTTCATAGTGTGTTTGTAGCATTTTCATTATGTCTATTTCGTGTTTGTGGGTTGTGTGTCAGGATCTATGCTATATATTTGCACTGTGTTTGTCATGTGGTCATGTGGTATTGTTAGCATTGCCATCGTCCATATGGTGCATATAATGGTAAGTGTTATACATACATAATATACTTTATCCATGCAATATGGCTATAAATGATGTGGATTATGGATTTCAGATATCCATCTATGTAGGCATATGCCAAAGATGTCTGCCAAGACCCTGTGCAGCTCATCTGGCATACCATCCATCCATAGGCTGGTTGTTAGTGTCCATTTCATCTCATTCACAAAGTATGAGATTTGGCCATTCCATACCATTATGCCAATATCTATCTAATAGAATAGAGTGGTTGATGATATGCCTACAACATGGGCCTTCTCCCTGTATATAATATATTCCCACATCTGAATGACAAACTGGTCAACTCTCTTTTAGTCCTCACTTCCTCTTTTAGTATGCTCTGACTTGCTTTCAAAAACTTGACAGTGGTGTAGGGCATCATTGTATCCCTTATATTGAAACTAGACGTGAGACCTTATAAGCAAGACTAAACCTGAAGAGTATCCACAGGTTGAATGAGCGATGAGATTGAGACAATAGTATGACAATGGGTATTAACAAGGATGTATAGGACAATAATGAGCATTTCGACTGGAATATAGACAGTGAATACATGGAGCATCTGATTACAAGGATGAAGTGGCAAGTGCGAGAAGAGGAGTAGTATTTGAAAAGTATAAGATCCCACAAGAGAGAATAATACAAGTGAATAGGACTGGGGAACAGACAATAAGCAGGTATAGTATATATATGAAAGTAGGGAGCTTTAGAGTAGGTCGTCTAAGTCCTAGATGATTGAGGGCAGGTGTGAGATATAGAATATGAGAGAAGGAAAGAAGTGAGATAAGAGGAATGTGTAGGAGATAAGGTGTCTGTGTGATATGACCTCATAGATAAGGTAAGAGTCTGGACTGGGTTTGGACTCGAGGTCACATGGTTTCCATGATCACATGTAGAGATCACATGATGAGGAAGAGTGGAATATCACATGATCAGAAAAGGGGTCAGTCATGTAACTTGATCATGTGACTGCAAAAGTGAAAATATATTAAGTACGATGAGTGAAAGAAAAATGAAAACATAGCATATAGGTCTGAAACTATAACACTACCCCATTCACCAGCTTTGAGGTCCAATCTCAAGTTGGTGAATTCCATATAGGAGCGACCGAAAGGGGAGAAAAGAGACATGAATTGTTCCAGAGAGATCCTGCGGATAGGACATGAGGCTGCAGGATTAGAAGCGTGAAAGTTATTGATATTGTCTTGTGCATGTTTCAACTTAACAGCAGGTTCCCAGATGCAATCCACCTCATCCCATCCCTTCCAATAGATGAGGAATTGCAATTTTCCACAGTAGAGACATGATTGGACGATATAGTCCACTTCATATTCTTCGTAACAGTCTTCTATCATGGTAATGGCATTAGGTTTGTAAATGTTTTGCCCAGCTTGTGGGGCTTTATAGGGTTTTATGCAGGAAATATTGACAGTAGGATAAATAGATTAGGGAGGATGGCAGAGATACGGTAGGGGCCAATAAACATTTGTGTGAGTTTACGGGCAGGATAGGGGAGGGAGAGATGATCTGTGGAAAGCCAGATGAGATCACCAATAGAATATGTGGGGGCATTGGAACGCTTGGATTCTTGTGCATGCGACATTTGATTGCATGTTCTTTGAAGCATTGCTTTGATTTTATCATGGGAGTGACCGAGGTTTTTGGCAAACGACCCCCCAGGAGTCGTAGTGGAGACTGTGGGTTCTGAT
>JBBPRT010000144.1:0-20380 GCA_038093175.1 Boletus hoseneyae
CGCCCTCAGAGGACGGTTCAAGGGGAGGTTCACATGCTTCGTCCCCGGTTGACCCTTCATTGCCCATCCTGGTATCTCCCGCAGTAACTTCTCATTCCTCCTCCCCATCCATCCCGCCCTCTTCACCTAGAATGTCCGGAGGACCCGCTGTCCCAACATGGCAGGACCTTATCAATACCATGCAACTAATGCAGCAAACGTTGCAAGCCTCCCTTGCCCTTAATGCCGCCCCTCCCATTCATTCCTCTTTCCCCACCAAGCTCATCGCCGAACCAGGCTACTGGGACGGCAACCGGTCCACCTACCGTACGTGATGGATCAAAATTGAAACGTGGGTCCAGTGCCATGATACACTGGACAAACGCCAAAAGTCCGCCGCAGTTCTCCTCCACATGACTGGCCAAGCAGAAAACTTCGCTCGGATAATGATGGAGAAATACGTGGCCAGTACCAACAATGCCAGAGGTTGGCCCAGCTGGGACAATCTGAAAAAGGAGGTAGAAGCCTTCTTTAGGATCGACGTCCTAAAGGAGGAGGCATATAAAAATTTCATCGGATTGCGCCAAGGGTCCATGCCTATAGAGGTGTTTACACAGCAGTTTGAACTTTACAGGACTGACGCCAGAATCCCTGCCATCGCTGACAATGCCCTCCGTGTGTACAAAGAAAAAATGGATTACAATATCTATTTTCAACTCTCCATTCGTAAACCCGCCCTCGCTGACACCCTCACAATGTGGCAAGCCGAAGCCATCAAACTTGGCAAAAAATTCAACAACATGCGCCTGGAGCGCAGTTCCTGTCCGCTTCGAGAGGAAGGTGGTCGAGAACCAAGGTACACAGAGGTGGGACTCCAACTAGAACGAGGGGCCCCAATGGACACACGCGCAGTTCAGTCAATGACAGAAACGTGCAAATGTTACAACTGCGAGGAGGTCTATCACCTCTCCCGCAATTGCAAAAAGCCTCACCGTCCCTGAGGCCGCCAAGTCTTCAACCCCACCACCGGTCATACTCGCTTTATTCCGCCCCGCTCAAATATTCGCGAGATTAAACTCGCACCTACCACCAACATCACCCCCATTCCATCCTCTTCCGCACCTTCAGCAGCGCTCTCATCTGCCCCACCGTGGCAGACAGAAGAAGCTAAGGCATTTTATTTCGACATGTTCACAGCACAAGCCCGGCAGCTCGCTGCTGACGGACTTAAGGGAAAAGGCAAGGCCGAGTGAACCAGGGAGGTTCTCACTTGGCTACGGACCTAGTTTCTCCTTTTACTTACGCTTCATCTTTATCTTCTCATAACCATTTTGCTGTCTTAGGGGAGATGGACGGTGGGTCAGATGTAGATACCTCACCAAACTTTATTTCGTCTAGTATCTCTTTGCCTTCGGAAGGAGCGTCTCATTTGAGTGCGGTGCCCGAAGTAAAAAATAGCGTACTTAATTCTCCAGAAAAAATAAAAAATACTTCTATTAAATCTTTTTCTTTCAAATCCTCCCCAGCTAACCTTAATCATAGAGTCATCCCCGACGGCGACAAATTCGAAATCGCCACTAACGTCTACTTCAAGATAAACAAAAAATGGTAAAAAACATCTGAAAAAGCACTACTAGACTCTGGTGCCTGCCAGACGTTTGTAGACAAAAAATGGGTACAGTCACTAGGTATCCAAACCAAAAAATTATCTCTTCCTTGTTCTATTTCTAATGCCAATGGCTCGACATCATCATATGGCAATATTACAGACTATGTATCCATCGTCTTATCTTATCAAGGGCACTTTGAAGGAGTTGACACCCTGTGACAAATTTAGGCACTCATCATATTTATCTAGGCTATGACTGGTTTAAACACCACAACCCCCTCATCGACTGGGTTGAAAAAATGATCAACTTCTGTTGCTGTACATGTAACTGTGTTACGATCAATGCAGTAAATTTGGTACACGGCATCTGGAATGCCTCCATTCGGTCTATCGAGGAGGGCCTAGCAGAAAAAGTACCCCCTCAATAATATCACAAATTCCTCAACGTATTCAGCAAAAACAAATCACAACGAATGCTGGTCCGCAAACCATGGGACCATGCCATCAATCTCAAACCCGACTTCATACCCAAGAAGGGTCGGGTAATTCCCTTATCGGATACTGAATTAGAGGAAGTTCGTAACTTTATAGCTTCCGAGCAAGAGAAGGGTTATATCCACCCTTCCTCGTCTCCACAAACTACACCCATCTTCTTTATTCCAAAAAAGACAGGCGAGAAACGCTTAGTCATGGACTACCAATATATAAATGAGGGTACAGTAAAGAATTCTTATCCTCTTCTGCTCATCTCCGCACTTGTCGACCGCCTCAAAGGCACAGATAAATTCACCTGCCTTGATCTTAGGTGGGGATACAACAACGTCCACATCAAAGAAGGCAACAAGTGGAAAGCAGTGTTTGTAACGCCGCTCGGGGCTTATCAGCCTGTTGTAATGTATTTCGGCATGACTAACAGTCCACCGACATTCCAGCAGATGATGAACGACATTTTCAACGATATGTATGCCATCGTCATCGTCTACCTGGACGACATGTGTATTTATACAAGGGGTAAGACCAATGACAAACATTCTGAAGTCGTCAAGGAAGTTCTACACCGTTTACGCGAGAATGACCTTTATGCAAAACCCGAAAAATGTATTTTTAATGCTGACAAAGTTGACTTCCTCGGCATGACAGTATCCGCTGACGGTGTCGGCATGCAAACAAAAAAGGTCGACACCATTCTTGAATGGCTGGCGCCTACCAAACTGAAACACCTCCAGTCCTTCTTGGGACTTTGTAATTATTATCAACATTTTATTGACAGTTTCGGACAGATCGCCTGCCCCCTCAATGATCTCACAAAGAAAAACACGCCTTACATCTGGGGGGAGGCTCAGCAAAAAGTGTTTGACATGCTCAAAAAACAATTTACCACCACGCCACTCTTGGCATACCTCGATTCCTCAAAAGACATGCGCGTTGAAACTGATGCCAGTGACATCACCACCGGAGCGGTACTATCAGTCCTAGGGGAGGATAAGTCTTGGCGCCCCTGCGCTTTTCTTTCATATTCTTTTTCTTCTACCGAACGCAACTACCTAGTCTATGACAAGGAGTTGCTTGCAATTATATGCGCTCTTGAGGAGTGGCATCATTACCTTATTGGGAAAACTAACTTTGAGATCTGGACAGATCACAAAAATCTCAAATATTGGAAAAAACCCCAAACGCTCTCGGGTCGCCAGGCACGATGGCACAAACTCCTACAAGAGTTCAATTATACATTAATCTACAAACCCGGCAACACAAACAGACGTGCTGATGCTCTATCTCGGTGCTCAGATCATGGTGATGCTGTCGATAAACTAAATGAGAACATCACTGTTTTTCCTTCTGATGTTCTTCGATCCTCTTCTTTATCTATTCCCATTGAACTCATCTCCTCCAATGCCCACTTACCCTCGAAGGGCTCTTCCTCCACCACAGGTTTTGACCTGTATTCCACCATCAATCTTGACATCCCCACCCACGATCAAGAACTCATCCCCACCCATGTCAAGATCCAACTCCCTATTGGAACTTACGGGAGGATTGCACCGTGCTCAGGCCTCGCCTTCAAACACAAAATCGATGTCATGGCCGGAGTCGTTGACACCGATTATAGGGGAGAAATTGGTGTAATCCTCTTCAACCATTCCAATTCTGCTTTCCACATTTCTAAATTTGACCACATCGCTCAACTAATTATTGAAAAAATAGAAAATCCCACACTATCAGAAACCAAGACTCTTGATGAGTCAGAACGAAACAACAAAGGGTTTAGCTCCACGGGAGTACAAGCCATTTCTTCCATGTCTCTCGCACCGAATTTCAAAACTAAACTATACATGGAATCCTCTAGGCTCAACGTGGACACAGTAAACAAATATGAATACTACGCCACGGACAGACTTTTCAGAAATTCGAACGGCATAGTTTTTGTGCCCCCTTTGAAACCGGATGGTGAACTGGACACTTTAAGAACGAAGTTAGACCAGTGGAAACACAGGCCTAACGAGTGACTGAATCGAGATGACGCATTGATGGAGAGTATCAATGATGATGATAAGGGAGACGTGGAACAGTGTGAGTGGTATTTCAATCTGATATGTAAAGAGCATCCGTTGACGGGGATGAAGCGGCAAGTGCAATGGTAGGAGTGGTAAATGAAATGTCCAGGCCCCCAAGGGAGAGTAAACAAGTGAATAGGACTAAGGAAAAGACGACGAGAGGGAATGGTATATATATGATACTAGGGTGGTTTAGGGTAGGTCATCTGAGTCCTAAATAGTTGAGGGCTGGTGAGGGAAAGACAAAGATACGGAAACATGAGGAGACAGCAAGGTAACCGTGAGGCGTGACATCATAGATAGATGAGAGTCTGGACTTGGTCTGGACTCGAGTCACGTGTTGTCCCACAGTCATGTAATGAGGAAGAGCGGAAAGTCACGTAATCCTAAAAGGGGTCAAGTCATGTGACTGTGAAAGTGAAAAGTGCTAAGTACGATGAAGTGAATAAAATGAGAAAAATGTAGTGTGAGGTCCAGAACTATAACACCCTTCCCTTCAAAACGAACTTATCTATTTTCCACGATTCACCAGTCGCAGGACATCCTGGCCACGACCGTACCATTGCTTCGATTTGCAAATTCTACTGGTAGCCTGGAGCTGCCAAAGACATTTCTACATACATCGAACACTGCCAGGTGTGCTCCCTCACGAAGAGTTCATCAAAGCCACCGATAGGAAAATTACTCCCATTACCTGTTGCTTCCCATCCATGGGAAGATATTTCTATTGATTTTGTCACCGGACTTCCCCTTTCGCTTGGCTTTGATTCTATAGGGGTTGTTGTGGACCATTTCTCCAAAGAAATCATACTTTTTCCTTGTATGAAAACAACTTCTTCTTTGGACCTAGCTTCTTTATTTAGAGATCATGTATGGTGTCTCCATGGACTTCCTAACACTATTCTTTCCAACAGAGAACCACAATTCGTCTCGGAGTTTACCAGAGAGTTGCTGAAAGTCCTGGGCATATAGCAGAAGCTGTCTACAGCATATCATCCACAGATGGACGGACAAACGGAACAGATCAATTAGGAGATCCTCGCTTACTTATGGGCCTATGTGGCAAAAAACCAGGATTCTTGGGCATCAATGCTAAAGATGGCTCAATTCGCACACAATAACGCTATCTTAATGGCAACCGGAACTTCACTGTTCACAATCACACGAAACTACGCACCTCGCATGGGATTAGAACCTACGACGTCCACTAAAACCCCTGGGGGGTCGTTTGCTAAAACCCTTGGACGCTCCCATGATGAGATACGTGAAACACTAAAGAAAACACGCGATTGGATGTCGCACGCACAAGAATCCATATGCTCCACCGCACTCATGTACTCTATCGGTGATCTTGTCTGGCTCTCGACAGATCACCTTTCTCTCCCTTATCCGGCCTGTAAATTAACTCAAAAATACATCGGACCCTATCGTATCTCCACCGTCCTCCCTAATGCCATCACCCTTGTCCTCCCTTCCTCCATCTCCATTCATCCCACTGTCAACATTTCCTGCGTTAACCCTATAAAGCCCCGCTAGCCAGGCAAAATGTGTATAAACCCGATGCCATTACCATGACAGAAGATCATCACGAAGAATACGAAGTGAACCATATCGTCCAATCACGTCTTTACTGCGGAAAACTACAGTACCTCATCTATTGGAAAGGATGGGACGAGGTGGATCGCACCTGGGAACCCGCCGTTAATTTGAAACACGCCCAAGATGCCATCAACAATTTTCACACAACTCATCCCACAGCCCCACATCCTATCCGTGGGATCTCCGAAGACCAATTCACATCTCTCTTCTCATCGTTCAGTCCCTCCTATTCAGAATTCACCAATTCGAGACTGGATCTCGAAGCTGGTGAATGGGGGGTAGTGTTATAGTTCTGGACCTCATGCTACGTTTTTCTTATTTTATTCACTTCATCGTACTTAGCACTTTTCACTTTCGCAGTCATGTGACCTAGTCACATGACTTGACCCCTTTTAGGAACACGTGACTTTCTGCTCTTCCTCGTCACATCACATGTGACTCGAGTCCAGACCAAGTCCAGACTCTCGTCTATCTATGATGTCACGCCTCACGGTTACCTTGCTGTTTCCTCATGTTTCCTTATCATTGTCTTTCCCTCACCGGCCCTCAACTATTTAGGACTCAGATGACCTACCCTAAACCACCCTAGTATCATATATATACCATTCCCTCTCGTCGTCTTTTCCTTAGTCCTATTCACTTGTCTACTCTCCCTTGGGGGCCTGGACATTTCAATTACCATTCCTACCATTGCACTTGCTGCTTCATCCCCATTAACGAATGCTCTTTACATATCAGATTGAAATACCACTCACACTATTCCACATCTCCCTCATCATCATCATCAATGCTCTGCACCAACGTGTCGTCTCGATTCAGTCACTTGTTAGGCCTGTGTTTACACTGGTCTAACTTCGTTCTTAAGTGTCCAGCTTACCATCCAGTTTCAATACTACAAATTGGTACATAAAGTAGGAGCCCAAATGAGGAAAGCTGATGCCCATTCTAGATGAGCAGATTATGCAATAGGAATGAAGGAAGATAATAAAGCAGTACTAGTAATACTAAAGCAACACATCACTGTAATCATCAATGCACACCCCTTTAGGGTAAAGAAACTATCTGACAAAGCTCACCTCCTAACCCAATGAAGCAAATATATGGCCAGCTTAGACCTCTATAGTGCACAAACAGCAATCATTCCTAAACACAAAAAGACCTTGATCAATACTCAGATTGCTATGGCCCTAGAATAGGGCATCTATGAAGTAGACTTGCCATTAAACTCATGATTGATGTAGGAGCAAAAGTGATTGATTCTAATTACTGAGGATCTGTAAAGGTTCTCCTTTTTAACTTCTCAGATATGACTTTGAAGTAAAAGAAAACAACTGAATAGCTTAATTCATTATTGAACATATAGGAACTATGTATTCCTCTCTTTCCAGATCCAGGGTGTCTACTCTTAGAAAATCCATTATTTTGTGAATCTTTAGAAGATGAATAGGTTTGGATTGGAGGATTGGAAGAGTTCCTTTTATAACTACTTGGTCTATTAGATTCAGAGGTGTATTATTGCAAAGCATTAGTGGTTGATTGAAAAAAAGTATAATGTACTTTCCATTGGTGAGATTCTGAATATCTTCTGGTTCTAATAGAAAGCATTAGCCAAAAGGGAGAGGAGAGAGAAAGTTAAAGGAGGAACGAGATTAGATAACTATGAGAAATGCAAATTCATTGATGAGAGAATCAATGAAGGGTGGTGATGGAATGGGAAAATGAGGCAGGCTGTTGTTTAAAGTGGATGAAGTTAATCTCAGAAGTCCATACACTAAGTAACAAAACTATTGCAATATTTGGTAGTTTTATATTGTATGCAATATACAAAGTCAGGGCATGGGAATTATCTTAGCATTAGTCACACCAAATAAGGTAGATATATTTGGCTTTCTATGGAGCCTTTGGTCATGTGATTTGATGCAAGAAATATGGAAATATGGCTATTTTAAGTTGGTCATGTCATTGCAACAGTTTTGTTGCTGATATTTAAGGATATTATAAACTAGTATGATGTGTAGCCTCCTTTAACCTTGATCACCTCCTAAACTCTTCTAGACATGCTCTCAATCAACCTTTGACACTTTGCAACCTTTATCTTCTCCCACTCCACTTATACTCTTTTCCAAAGTTCTGTTATCCTCTTTGCTGACTCCAGATACTCTGCTAGCCTTCTTTTAAGAAGAAACCATAGATGTTCTATGGGATTAAGATCTACAGACTGAGCTGACCACACCATAACCTCAAAGCCATGCTTAGCAAACCACTTCTTGGCCCTTTTGCTAGTGTGTTTAGGATCCTTGTCCTGCTAGAAGATAATATCATCTCAAGTTTTGCCAAAATACTTTAGGGTTTGTTAGAGTTCATCCTCCATAATCTGTAGGTAAAGATTAGTATCCATCCTACCATTAATTTTGCATGCCAATCCAATCCCTTTCCATATCACACAACCCCACATCATCAATCAGAGAACCCTCTCCAAACTTGATTATTCCTTGTACTAATCTAGCACTTACAGTAGACCATCCCCTGCCTTTTTCCATGCCTATCTCTTTCTATCTGACCTGATACAATTAATTTTGGTTTCATCTGACCATATAACTTGTTTCCAGTCCTCTACAGTCCAGTCCAGCCTTCTTATGAGCAATAGTAAGATAAGGACATTTCTTCTTTACTACAGCCTTTATGCCTGCTTTCTTCAAGTGATAACAAACAGTCTGAGAAGAAAGGGTATGGTTCTTGACATCTTGAAGGGTCTTGGTAACCTGGACTGCATCTTCAGCCTTTCCAGTCCCAATAAGGCAAATGGCATGACATACATCAGCAAGTGTTATAATGGTAGAACAGCCACCAGAGGATTTAGCCAGATTTGGACAAATTTTAAAGCAAATTCTACTGATGGTTGAGTGGTGTATACCAGTAGAACCGGAGATTTAATGAGTAGATTGACCCAAATCCAAGGAAAAGATGATTTGGTTAGTTTAAGTAGTAGAAAGGGATTTCATGGTAGTGGTAGTGGATTAAGAGTGGTGTTATGGTGTATTTATGTTGTGTTGAACTTATTATAGGTCACATGACCCATTGCTTATGTAAGAACTTCATATCTCTATATTCCCTGCACTGAATCACATGATCAAAGGCTCTATAGAAAGCCAAATGTATCTACTTTATTTCATGTGACTCATGCTAAGTGCAATTCCCATGCCCTGACTTTGTGTGTTGCATACAATATAAAACTACTAAACATTGCAATAGTTTTGTTGCTCAGTGTATGGAGCTGCTGGTAAGTGGGATGAAATAGAGTGATAAGAATCTAAAAATGAAGTAGAAAGTTAAATAATATGAAGAATTCTAAATGGATTATGGTGGTCTCTTAGTCTCTGAAAATCAGTTTTTAGGTAATTATTCTGTATTGACCTTGCTCAATGGCTTCTTGGTAGATAATGCAAGGGATCTTGAATGGTACTTCCAAAGATACCATTTGAGTGTCAACTATAGGTTGGGGAATTATCTTAGATATTATCCTAGGAAGTATAGGATTTCTTCAAGGAGAATAAGGTGTGGGAGGATGATTAGAACAGTATAACTAGGACAAGGATGTTCAGGATTAGAAGTGTAAGGTGGCATTGGTCTCCTTTTGTTACTTATATTCACATCACAAATTCTAAATGTAAGATTGAGAAGGTAATAGTTAGTTGTTGATTGTACCTCAAAAACAATGTGAAATGTTTTCAGAAAATGAAAGAACATTAATATGCCATTATTAAAGGTATAAATTACAACATCATTTGTGAAAATGAGTGCAATACCTGCTCTGATAACCTGATAAATAAAAAGAAAGATGACTATGAAATTTTGAATCATGGGATTGAACCAATATTTACCATGTGAGATGTTAAGAGGCATCATAATATCAAAATACAAACTCCACTTGTTTAGATGAGGCTTATAACCTTTCAAAGTATAATGTATACAATAGCTATACAAGGGAAAAAGAAGTAAAGATGGTCTCAAGTGGGAACACTCACTTAGGATAAGGTGAAACATTAGTAGAACCAAGTGTCTTGCTTTTAATGAGTAGATAGAATAAATTAAGAGATAACTTGTTAAGATAAGATGAGCTATATGTGTTACACTTGGCCTGTATAAGGACAAGTGAAGACCTAATGGTTGAAAATAGTGGTCTTCCAAGGAGTCAAGTCAAAGAAGGTTTCTTGGGCATAGATGCTGGAGGTTTTCTAACTAAGACGACAGGCCACTACCATGAAGGTAAGACTTGGAGATCAACGGTAATAACCATCAAGACAATGTTAAGACAAGAGTGCCCACTCAGAAGTAGGGCGATGACTTAGAAAAGTCCAAGGAGACAAGGAGGAGGGAAAGTGATGTATTGAGCTAGGAACTCAGGTGGGAGTTCAGGTAAGACTAGCATGGGGAATACATGCAAGTATCTAGGTGTTTATATACTAAGACCAAGAGGAAGTGAGTAATTGGAAGGAGATGAATGGAAATGGAGAGAACAATTAGTCAGCAGAGTTAAGGATATAACAAATGAAGTGATGCGACAGCATCAGCAAATGAGTAAGCAACAATGAATAAGCAAAGGTGAGAAATACTTGATAGAGCCTAAACAGCCAAATATGAGTCCAAGAGAAAGGTAAGCATAGAGTGGATACAGGTATTAGTGAGGTTAGTCCTCATCTGAAAAAAAGAAGTACAAAGAAAATAAGAAACATAACATTACCCCCCAATTATGCTTGAAGCACCAGAGAAGGGAATAGGTCCATGCCAACACGGAGAGGGAAGAGGGATGAAATAATCTTAGGGGAGTTGGAAGTCCTGGGAGAAGGGTCCAGAGGAGCTGTTGATGTTTTTGAAAGCTGTATCGTCAAAGATGTCCTCGACATCAGGGGAGGGTAGTTGAGTGGGGGATGTCAAGTGGTGGTGGCAATGGGGAATGGTCGAGTTACTTGAAACTATGCGATGGGTCCAATAAGGAGGAATTGGGATTGGTGTGTAGAAGAGGCATCAGGGCGAGGACAGTGGTTAGGGCATTGCCCTTGGGTATGGCCAGGTGTGTCTGTACCACAGATGGGACAATAGTACCACCTGCAATTGACTCTATGATGTTCTAGGTGGTGGCATTTGAAGCATGTTTCGTTGAAGCGTGAGTGGGAGCAAGGAAGGGGAGCATTGATGGGAACACTGTCAATGGTGCAGTGGAGACGGATTTCATTGACCAAATTGGCCCATTCAAGAGTGATTTGCTCCTTAGGAGAGATAGGAGAAGAAGATGGAGATAGAGAAGAGGAGGAAGATACATAGATGTGAGCTTCCCTAGGAGTGTAGTTAGGGAAGTGAAAGGGGCCACAGGCATTATGAGTTTCATAGTGGTAACAATCTAGATCAGCAACAAATTTAGGCATGTCCTACTGGTGTAGGGCTTTGGGGATGGTGTTATTCAGGGCTGCAGCAATGGATACTAGGGTTTATCTCCAGCAACTAAGACTTTCTCTGCTGGAGACCATATGAAGGAGATGGGTCAGGCAGTTTGCCTACAAATGGATATGGGCAAGGAGGAACAGGAGAGAATCAAGGTTGATGTGATGCTTAAGTAATAAGTAGGATGGGGTTGGTGGAGAAGGTCTCAAGTGCAAGAGGCAGCACAGTCCGTGAGAAGGTCCATGTGTTGGTAGTGAGTGAAGGCAGGGATGTCTGGGGAGATAATGGCAGCAGCAGCAATGATGATAAAAGGTGGGGTTAGAGGAATCTAAACTGTGGTGTTCCATCCGGCGAAGGCATTGGTAGGCAAGGGGATGTTACGAGGAGAAGATAATGGAGGAGAAGAGAGACATTCAATAAGGGGGCACATAGAAGAAACAATAGGAGAAAAAACAGAGGAAATCGAAGGAGAAATGGAATGAAAAGAGGCAATGGAGGACATTGTGTTGTTGTTTTAGTGAGAGGAGGATAGGAGACAGAGGAGTGATGTTTCTTATAGTCTAACAGAGCAGACTTTGCATGTTTGAGGTCCCACTTAGGAACCCAGGAATCTTCTTCAGTGGTATATCCCTTCTATCAGATCAAGAAGGAACAGGAGGATGGTGAGCCGTGAGGACATAAGATCTTTTCAATTTCGTATTCCTCTTCTTCTTCAATAAGATCAGGTGGTGGTTGTGAGAAATTCGGACCATGTACAGGGTTTTTGCGATAGGGAGATAAGAAGGAAGCATGGAATGTGTTGTGGATTTTCTATGTGGTGGGGTGTTTCAATTGATAGGTGATCAGAGATAACGCCTTGGTGATAATGAATAGTCCTTCACGTTTTGGGGTGAATTTGGGGTTGGCTACTGTGCATTTGAGGTTCTTGGCTTTGAGCCAAACCTTTTGTCCTTTGGTAAAAGGAGTAAAGTGCCATTGTGTGGGGGAGGACATGACCTGGTGTGCAAGTTCATGAGAGGCTAGAGCTTCATTTCTAGCAGCAGTGAGGGATTTAATATGGGATTCCACTGCGGGAATGGTCGTGGGAGGAATCACTGATGGTAGGGCATGAGGTTCATATCCCATCATAAGGTAGAATAGTGATTGGTTAGTGATGGAGTGGGGGCAGTGGTTGTGGGCGAACTCTGCATGAGAAATGGAGTTAGTCCACATGATTAGTTGATCTCCACAGAAGATCCAAAGATAAGTATCGATTTCTTGGTTGACGCATTCAGTTTCACCATCAGACTAGGGCAGAGACCACCATCCTTCTTCTTGATGAAGAAGAAGGATAAGGCTTATGGAGAGTTAGAAGGACAGATTTTCCCTGGGTGAGGTTTTCATCTAGGAAGGCTTCAGTTGCTTTTCTTTCATCAGGTGAGGGGGGGTAGACTTTTCCAATCTTTGGGACGAAAAAGTCTTTGAGGTTGATTTCATGGTCATAGGGTTGGGAAGGTGGTACATGGTCCATTGCTTCTTTGAAGAAGATTTTGGCAAATTTAGAGTATTTAGAAGAAAGTGTTACTTTGGGCTTTTCAGTGGTGATGGTGAGTTCAGTGGAGTTTGTAACCTTTGCCACTGTGGGAGAGGATGCAGGAATGAACCTTGATCCACATTTGATGATCTGATTGATGGTGTAGTTGGTGTGGGCACGGTGGAGGTACATGTTTTCGGATTCAACTAGGAGGTAGTCATAGAGGTGGAAGACATGGATCACATGGATATTAACGTGTTTGGGTGGTCAGGGGGAGTTGTGTAATAGGATGTATCATGTCTAGTGGTGTTGGCGATGAAGAAAGCATAGAGCAGTTTAGACTCATCAATGGACTTGTCTAATGTGAGTGTCTAAATTGTCCAGTTGATCACAGGGTTGGCTTTTCAAAGCTAAGGGAGCCCTAGAATGGCATTGACTTTTCCTAAGGCCATGACATAGAATGTTACTTGTTAGGCAAGTCCCTTGATGTTGACAAAGAAGGTACAGGTGTGGAAGATGATTCTGTTCTTATTGTAGGAGTAATCAGCATTGCAAGCTTGGAATTGTTTTTTGAGTTTGATAGTGGGAAGATTATGTTTGCAGACAAACTGCTAGTCAATGCAGGAAAGTTCTGCACTGCTATCAACCAGGGCACAAGTGTCAACAGTTTTCATGGTATGTGAAGGTACAATGAACTGGACTGGAATTTCCATGGATTTGGAAGTGGTTTGTACAGTAACAGAGGTACAAGTACAGGGAGGCTCTCACATTATTTGAGGCTTCCACTTTAAAAATCCAGAGGTACAAAGGAGACGTGGCGAACATTTCCTTCTTCATTGTCATCAATTTCCATAAGCTTGGAAAGTTCATCATTATCATCCTTTTTGATAGCTTGGACCTTCTTAGGGGGTTAGAGAAGTGGGAACAGTTGGAACTAGAGTGTCCTGATTTCTGACAGTGGAAACAGAGTTTCTTTTCAATGCAAAATTTCTATTCATTAAGGGTGAGTGTGGTAATATGAATCACATCAATATCCATGACATTGGGATTTCTTGTTTTAGTTGTGGTGGTAGGTGAAGAGAATGAGAGAAGGAGTAAGAGGGTTTCGAGTTGTGTTTAGCAATTTCATTAGTGTGGTCTTTTTGCATTTGGAAGTGAACAGCCTTATTGTACCAGTTGCTGATGGTGGTGGGGATGGTGTCCATGGCCATAATTCGATGCATGAGCTTAGGGGGAATAGCTGTGGAGTAGTAGCCAATAAGAACATTGTCATCAGTAATTTTGGCTTGGGAGATGGTGTTTTGGAAATCAGTGATGAAATGGATCAGGGAAGGGTTATAGAAGAAGGTACCATCCTTGTGCTTTTCATGATTCATCTGTTTAGTGGAAAGCCAAGCAATGGCATTGTTGGTGATGTTGTGGTGTTTAAAGGTGGTGTTGAACTTGGTAATGAAGGCAGAGAACATCCCTATGGAGATAGTAGACCCGGTGATAGTGGAGTTACAGAACATTGAGGCCCAAGGGGCAGCTGAGCCCTTGGTCATATATGAGAAGGTAAAGGCAATTTTCTTTCTACTGGTATTGTAGACTTCTTTGTTCACCTCAAGGTAGAACATGACAGATTGGAGCCAAGAGATAGCTCGTTCCACAGATCCATCAAGGGTTTGGGAACTCTGATGCGGAGTTTGACGGGTTTGGTGAACATGATTCTAGGTGGGGGTGGAGGTAGGGTGAAGAGGGGTGTTCACTGGACTTAGTTCTATTCACTTGTATAACTCTCCTCACAGAGCCTTGTACACCACACTATTTCTTCTCTATACTTGCTGACCTTATCCCCATTATTAAATGCTACTTTTGTTTATCATCCATATCAACATCTTTAACCTTGTCATTATCATCACCATCTATGTTGACAATGTCAACCATTGACTTCTTGTAACTGTTTTATATGTGAAAAAGCCATCTTTGTATTTTTCTTAATTCATACAGTGACCTCGAAAACCCTTTCATACTAATCTTGATTAATGTTATGTTTCTTTCTTTTCTTGTACTTCTTTCTCTTCAGATAAGGACTGACCTCACTAACACATATACTCATTCTATGCTGACCTTTACTTTGGACTCATACTTAGCCATTAAGGCCCCGTTAAGTATTCCTTCCATCATTGCTTACTCATTTTTGCTTACATTCTTACCGATGCCATCGCATCACTCTTTCATTTCTATCTTTAATGCTACTAACTAATTGTTCTCTCCATTTCCATTCCCTTCCATCTGATTAGTCACTTTCTCTTGGCCTTTGTATATAAACCCTTAGACACATGCTGAAACAGCCAACCCCTTACCAATGGAGCAAGCACTTATTAGTTAAGCTAAGAGCCTTAGACTGCAAGTGTAGAGTTGGGAGAACTCCAAGAGAACAAGACTGAGGTTCTTTGGAGTGGCAACGAGCCTTATATACTATCCTACTTTGTATGTACATGTTTGATGTTTAGAACTGTACAGTATCTATGTAAAGATATACCCTTGACCCATGGTGCAAGGCTATGCTAGTAAGGCTGTGCCAAATGCTGTACAAGCTATGTTTACTGTATGGACTGTATAAGGCTGTGAGCAGAGATTAAGGAAGCTATGTAATATGCAGTTATGATTCAGTACAGCCTCCAGGTAAGATCCATTGGTCTGTGCACAAGTCACGTGACTGGTGCCAGGCAGGCTCCTAGTGGACTTGTAGACAAGCTATGGTGGGCATGGTTGAGAGATAGGGGCTAGTAAGGAAAGTGGCCATGGAAAAATAGAGAAAAATAAGGAAAAATAGGGGAAAAATAGAGGGATTGTAACACTACCCCCTCACTATGAATTGACTTCCAGGCAATTGAACAGAAGAAGATATGACAGCATTTCCATGGCAGGCTCATCAAAGTTGGTAAATAATGACAAGAAGTTGTGCTGAAGCATACAAATGTGACATAGTGCAGCAGGGTAGGAAGCCTGGAAATCAGTGATGGTGTCCTTTGAGCTGGACAAGTTGGATAAGGGCTCCCACATGTGGTCTTCCTCAGGAATCCACCAAATAGTCCATCTTATACTCCACATCATGGTCTTCAGTTATAGTGACAGGTCCTGGACGAAATATGGGTTGTTCCAGAAGTTTTTCCCAGTATGGTTTGATGTATGAGATGTTAACGACAGGATGGATGTGCATAAAGCAGGGTAAGCAGAGTTCCAGTGCATTACTGCCAATGAGTTTGGTAACCTTATAAGGGCCAAGCCATTTCTCACTTAATTTGCAGAAGGTACAGGTAAGGCAGAGATTAGTGGTAGATAGCCACACTTTATCCCTGACAGAGTATGCAGATGATATCGAGCAGTGTTTATCGGCTCACCAGCTGGTGTAAATGTAGAGGCTGGTTCAGTTGCCATGTGAGGTACATAGGTATAAGTGGTAGAGAATGGAGAGATCCAGGTTGCCACCTATTGCTTTGAGTTGTAGGAGAATTGGGCAATAGGAAGCTAATCTATCCATCTGTCTTGTTGATCAGACACAAACAAGTGCAGATACTATTGAAGATCTCTGTTCATCTGCTCTGTTTGCTCATTGGTTTGGGGGTGAAATGTGAAACCGGATGGGAACCTTTATGAACGAGGAGGACCTAATACAATAGGTTGGACAAGTGATGACACTGAGATGACACATTGGGCAATTGGGTCGATGATGACATGGAGTGTAACGTGGAAGAGTGTGAGTGGTATTTTAATATTGTAGTAAAAGAGCATCCGATAATGAGGATGAAGCAGCAAGTGCAATGGTAGGAAAGAAGTAGTAACAAAAGTCCAAGGCCCCCAAGGAAGAGTTGGACAGATGAATAGGACTGAGAAGCAGATGATGTAGAGGTACGGTTTATATATAGAAGTAAGGGGCTTTAGGGTAGGTCATCTGAGTTCTAATTGATTGAGGGCCAGTGTGAGAAATAGAAGAAAAGAAGTAAGATAAGGAACATGTGTATAAAGCAAGATGTTCATGTGATATGACCTCATAGATAAGATGAGAGTTTGGATTGAGTCTGAACTCGAGGTCACATGGTTCCCATGGTCACATGCAAGGGTCATGTGATGAGGAAGAGCAGAATGTCACGTGATCTGAAAAGGGGTAAGCCATGTGACTTGGTCACATGACTGCGAAAGTGAAAATATGTTTAAGTACGATGATTGAAAGAAAAGTGAAAACATAGCATGAGGTCCTAAACTATAACAAAATGCAGTGGAGAGTTTAGGCATAATGCTGAAATGCTTACATAAATCAGTCATAACTGTGGAAGCAAACTGAGGACCACAATTGGAGATAATACTCTGAGGAAGTTTATGGTTTTTTCATACGTGATGAAGATATAGCTGAGTGGTGTCCATGGCAGAAGTGGTCTTATGACAGGGTATGAATTCTACTTTCTTCAAGAAGTGATCAACTATGACGAGAATGGAATCATAACCATTGGATAATGGAAAATCAGTGGTGAGGTTAACTAAGATATCTTCTCATAGCTTGTCTGACATTTCAAGAAAAGAAGTTTCCCTAAGGTTGGTTGGTTGGTTCCTTTAAACTGTGCACACCGATCACACTGGCTGACATAATCTTTGATAAGGGTAGAGAGCCTATCCCAGATATAATGTTTCCTAATTAGGGCAAGGGTCTTTTCTGTTCTGAGGTGTCTGGTGATAGGTGTGTCATGGTGAAGATGCAATACTTCCATTCTTAGGTGGTCATGATCTGGTACAAAGATCTGTCCTTGGTTGTTCTGAAGGGTTCCTTTTTTAGTGAACACCATTTCTAATTTCAGAATGTCAGACTCTTTGAGCATTACAGTAGTGGTTTTAATACATGAGAGTAGTTCTTCTGCATTGGTGGTTAGGTGAACAGTGGTAGTGGCAATGGAAGTTTCTGTGGAGCCAAATCCATCATGTCTGTGCTCTATTTCATCTAGGGACTTCACCTCAATGACAGATGGTAAATCTATTCTTTTAATGATGAGCTGAGCTATCTGATCACCTTCTTTTACTTCAAAGTCGGTATCTGAGAAGTTGAAGAGGAGAACCCTTATGGATCCTCGGTAATCAGAGTCAATTACTTCTGCTCCCACATTAATCATGTGTTTAGTAGCAAGTCCACTTCTAGGTGCTATTCTTCCATACATGCCTTGTTCCAAGGCAATGGCTATCTGTGTATCGACTAGAGTTTTCCTGTGTCTAGGGACTACTGCTATCTGTGTGCTATAAAGGTCTAGGCCAGCAGCATGCTCATTTCCCCTAGTTGGAATATAAGCCCTTTCCGAGAGTTTCTTAACTCTGAAGGGGTGTGCATTGGTGACTATGGCAATATGTTCTTTCAGTATTACTAATACTGCTTTATTGTCATATTCCATTCCTGTAGTGTGGTCTGCACGTCTAGAGAGGGCATTAGCTTCTCCTATTTGGGCACCAGCTTTATGTATCCATTTGTAGTTAAAGTGGGTTAGGTACTGTGCCCATTAGGCTTGTTGGCAGTTAAGATCTTGCCATTGCATGAACCACTGTAGGCTTGCATGATCATTCCATATTTCAAACCGGAATTGTGCTCCTTCTAGATAGTGGCACCATTGCTCAAGACTTTTAATTATGCTTAACATTTCTTTATCTGCTACCGGGTAATTCCATTCTTCTGGGGACATAGAGTGGGAAGAGAATGCAACCAGATGCCATTTTCCATCCTGTTCTATGGAAAGTACAGCACCAGTGGCAAAATTTAATGCATTGGTTTCTAAGCAGAACTGTTTGTCTATATCTGAATAGATGAGGATAGAAGCAGTAGTGAATTTTTCCTTAAGTGTGTTGAAGATGGTTTGTTGTTCTATGTCCCACCTAAAAGGGGTATCCTCCCTGATGAGATCATTAAGTGGGTGAGCCACTTGAGCATAATCTTTGATGAAATGGCAATAGAAGTTGGCGAGACTTAAGAAGCTTCTCACATTATGTACTGTTTTGGGTGTGGGCCAATCAGTGATGGCTTTAACCTTCTCATTGACCATCTGAATCCCATTTCTGGATACTATCATTCCCAAGAATTCTACTTCAGTGACCTGGAAGCTACATTTTTCTGGTTTGGCAAAAGATTGTTTGCTTCTAGGCAGTGGAGAACCCCAACTACCACCTTGTCGTGCTCCTTAATGTCAGGGGATTTGGTAAAGATCATGAGATCATCAATGTAAACCACCATTACTCCTTCCATATCGGAGAAGATCTTATTCATCATGGTTTAAAATGTGGCCAGGGAGTTACAGAGGCTAAAGAACATGACCGTGGGTTTAAATGATCCATGATGACATATGAAGGCAGCTTTCCATTCATTGACTTTCCTAGTGAGGAAGCAAGTAGTTTCAAGTTGCTCGCCTATCTCTAGTACCTTTTCTAGATAGGTGTCTAGGTCTTCTAGAGTTCGGTTGCCATCCATGATGATCCTGTCATGGATTTCCTCATGGATGTTTCTTTCTAGAATATCCGTAGTGTGAGAATCAGACATGTCAGCTTCCTTGAATAAGGCTTTGAAACGATCTACATAAATCTTAATATGCATCCTTCTATCACCAAGAGTGTATTTGTGATTCCATAATTTCTGTAATGCCTAGTCCTCTTTGGCAGTAGGATGGTATTGTTTCTCAATGTCTTCCACCAAGGTTTTCCATTTGTATGACTTTCCCTTTTCAAGGTGGGCACGGGCGAATGTGATACCAATGCTCCCTCTGAGGCGAGAGAGCATGGCTGCAATGGCTTCATAAGATTTCTCAGATACTGAGTCAGAGTTTAAGGACAGCCAGGTTTTATTTTCAGCCACCAGTCCTCAAACTTAGAGTGTTCATCTTTGAATTCACCCAGGTTGGTGAATATCTCAACTTTTTTAGAGATTCTTACATTAGGTGGTGGCAGTGTAGGAGGTGGCAGTGGAGGCAGAATGGCATTTAGTTGTGCCTCTAGGTTGAGTATGACTTGGTTTACTCCCAGAAAGGTATTAGTGAGGATGCCAAGTTTAGTAGCATTATGGGGTTATATCATGGAATAGCCATGGTGGGCAGGTAACGGGAATAGATTTAGATCAGGTAGTGAAAAAGGAAACTATAGATTTATACGAATAGGGGGGAAACAATTACTTAATGAAGCTCCAGAATCTCAGTGTTGGAGTTTAAGTCCCAATTGTGTACGTCAGTATGATGGGGCCAATTGGTAGCTTAGCCACCTTGCTGGAGTGGAGCTAAGACACTATTGGGAGTTTCTAAAAGAGGAATAGAGGGGGAAGAAGAGGATTCAACTAAATATGGATAGGGAGAATGATGTTCTTCCTTGTAAGTTTGTATAGCATTATGAGTAAAAATATGACCAGCTAGGGAAAGAAGTGATTGAAAGTTTACGTTGTTGAGCACCCAATCTGCCTATTGAGGGTTAGAGGGTTTAGAGCCTGCTAGATCCTCCCATGCAGATGTGTCCCAACCTGCTAGACCCTACTCGTTGGCTGCTGTGTCCCAGTCCACATTATCTTCTTTTATGCATTTTGTGGTGTTAGTGTTGCGGAGCATCACTTCAACCATAATAAATAATGCCGAGCCCCATCAAGGGGATGGTTGGGGAGGGATGAGGAGTACGTGGAACGTCGTAAGGAGCCTT
>JBBPRT010000145.1:0-20373 GCA_038093175.1 Boletus hoseneyae
TCCCTCGGCCATCGCTTCGCGCGGAAAGGTGGATGGCCTGTTCCCGTTTCTGAGCGGCGGCGGACTGGACGGTCGAGAGCTCTCGTTTGCAATCGCAAGCAGCTGGAAATAATTGGATGCGCGACTGTTTGAACTGCCTTCGTGGCGCATCTCTTCCTCCTGCACATCGCGTCCGAATCCGGGTGGGAGGGGCCGGTGACAGAACGGACAAGGCGAATTGGGTCGATGAGGTGAGTGCACGTGGGGAGACTTGTGGATCGACAAGGCGTGCGAGGTTGGGTTGTACAAGACGACTTGATTCGAGGCGTGGAGGATAGGCTGCCATTCGGGGTCCAGGGGTGCGAGCGTCACCAGGGCTTGGTTCGGAGAAGGAGGTGCGCTTTCTTCGAACATGATGGGAGGTGCGAGAGGTGAGGTGTGGGCGTGGCGGCTGTACAACAGGGTGATACTGGGGACGAAGAAGCTGTTCTGCTGCGCTTCGACCAGGATGTGCGCGACTCGTCACGTTGGGCAGGTCGCTGTTACAATTTCCTCGTCAGTGAAATCGTCAGTGAAAGTGTACAGTATTACCCACGAAACGCAAAATGATGCGTGAAGACTCAATGATGTGTCGTGGTCAGAGGAAAGCCCTACTACGTAACGGACATGGTGACCAGACTACGTAACGAAGGCGGCGTATCACATTGACATAGCCTTTCTTTCCTTCATTCCTTGTCTGAGTGTCCCCATGACAGAAAGAACGGCAAGGTCAGCCGTCTGGAGATCAATCACAATCGCAGATCCTACATCATCGTCACCTCCACGCATCTCATCGCGTTGGGTCATTGGGACTAGCAGTATTCATACCACACACACACCAACACCAACTAGCTCACTCAAGATCTACCCGGACGCACAATGTATACCTGGTTTCATAACCCCTCTCTATACAGCACAAGCATATACACCCATCAGTAAAGGTACGCTCATCATGCTTCCTCGTCTGTGGAAACGAAATGTTCGATGGAAAGGTGGGGTGCTCTGGTGCGATCTCACAGTACGTTTCCGAGGTTTCTCATTCTGCCTTTATGGATTGATACACGTTCCTCTCGGCCCCGTTTGTCACACGATGCCCTCAAGAAACGATCCCTATTAATAGTATTATGAACGCGTCCCCGGGATGCACACACTTGGACTGCTATTTTTGCACACAGAAATCACCATACTAATAAGGGCAAGGTACTGATCCACCTTACCCGACGTTACTCCAAACAAGGTTGATGATGCAACGACGCCACTCGCAGGGAGGGTGTGGCGAGCCGACAAAGAATTGCACTGCCAGTGACCAACACCGGCAGATTACCGATATGATTACAAAATGTACGCGTCCACCAATCAGAGTAACCTTCATGGAGGATAACTGCTTTTCAGATCGGGGTCCATAAGGGAAGGCTAACTTCGGCTGTCGATCCTGTTTGCTTGGGTGAGGCCTGTCCGAAGATCGGGGTCGTGCCCAGTATGCGCAGGGACTGGCAAGCGGTAAGCGGTTTCGGGCCTCGCGGGGATTTAACGGTCCGCTAGGACGTATATCTGAACTACTAATTATTACTTTAGATGAATGACTGGTGGTCTTGCCAGCGAAAGCTAGCAGTGACCTAGATACGAGTGCGCTCTCACGGGCCTACGAAGTGTTACATCCCAGTCTCCAGAGA
This sequence comes from Boletus hoseneyae, assembly GCA_038093175.1. Classification (NCBI taxonomy): domain Eukaryota; kingdom Fungi; phylum Basidiomycota; class Agaricomycetes; order Boletales; family Boletaceae; genus Boletus; species Boletus hoseneyae. The sequence goes on from JBBPRT010000145.1 coordinate 1,692, forward strand.
TACCAAGACCGTTTCAAGACCTTCCAGCACTCTTTCGTTGCCATGCCGGAACTAACCGGAATAGACGCCTCCAAGTGCGATTCGACGCCGACGGTGGGACCGATTAATTGAGACCGCCTTTTCTTTCTTTTGGTGGTTATGGAGAAGGGTGAAAGATCTTGCAGGGTTTGAATTATTTATTGATTAAGATTTTTAAGATTTTTTAACTAGGATACCGACCCTCGATATGACCGCGCAGTGGAGCGTTGCTGTTTCCGATCCAAAGCGTGTCTTCAATCCAAGTCATTGCATACCTCTACCGTGCAATATCGTATCTCAGCAAGGCTCTGTCGACTCTGGATTTCAAACCCCGAGAGTACAACCAAAGTGTCACGCAAGTTTCAGGTCCTGATCAAAGACTTTAAAGTGGTTCTTTAGGACTGTGTTTTATTGTAAATCGCACTGCGTCCTGGTGATCCCAACAGACTAGATCACTGCTTAGACTGCTAGCGCTGCTTCCTCCCAGAAATTGGCAGTACATGGGGACAGATCACCCATTATTCCGTAAATCACGCAAGTGAGACGGCGTATGTGTGTTACCTGGTCCGATTGTCGCTCTCCATGTGGTGAATCTTGCTTCAAACGGTGTCACGACCGTGAAACACCAGACGTTTGAGCCGTAGCTAGACGATTCTTGATCGATCAATTTATTGAACACACGTAAGAGCCACCCTATGCGGTCAGGCCCGTCCCTCTCGTATGTGCGTCCATCGGGACGGCCGTCGATTGGACTGACCTCCGAGCCGTCACCATCATGTTACAGCATCCAACACCCAAGGATTTCCCATCGTCATCTCCTCGGCATGCGAGCAATTGATCAGGCTGCATAGGTGGGTTCACCGCTTCTTAGAGAGCTGCGCATGTGTAACGACGGGGGATTAGTTTTGCTGTGCGCGAGTCAGTCTAGCCTTTGGACGGAAATGGAAGCAACGGTCGTGCTAGTAGCGAAGCAACGGCACCGATACCGATGGCTCATTCACTGTCGACCGCCGATGTGACACTGCGGGAGAATCACTGGCAAGTATTGGGGAAGGGCGCTAGTTTTATCTTACGCTGTGTTCTACCACGGTCATCTCATCACCCGCCAGCGCACGCATTCCAAACTGCCTCAGACTCTCTCTTCTTCGGCACCCCATAACACGACTCGTCTATCTTCTTCCGTATTTTCCCTTGACAGTGCTGACAAGCTACGCGACGCCGATGTCAGATCCCGAGTCTGATGTCCTTACTAGTAAGTTGCGGTTCCGTGTTTCTTCTGCCAATCGCCTATTCATGATCGCTCGACATCGTTCGTTTAACGATACCCGTCGGTCCCGTAGGACATAATAAAAAGTGCCACATGCTCATGACGATGCAGAAGCTATTTCAATCACACGCATATAACCAGGGTTCTGCCCCCTCATCCAGCGACGTCCGTGCAGAACCACAAAAAGAACCACAATCAGGTGAGGGTACACGAATCGTCGTTGGTAAAGATGATCTCTCACCGTCCAAGAAGTGGTGCAGTTACCCTTCTTAGACTTGACACCGCAGAACGACCGCGCTTCGGCGGCCTTCTTGCCCTCCAAGTCATCTCCCGCCAAAGTCCCTCTACATCCCGTGCCTGAGGAATCATTCCCCCCAGCGACCACGCCCCCGCCAAAACCCCCCCGTCAACTATCGCTGAGGGTCGGACCAAGTAAAATGCTGATATCAGATCTGAAGAGCCAACGCCAGGCTTCAAAGGGGGGTTTAATCGACGACAAGTTGTTCTACGGTGGGAACGGCAACTATACCAGAGGAAAAGGAACTTGGGACACCAGCGACTCTTTCCTTCCCCGCGCCAAACCCCCTCCACCGCTAAAACTCGTTCCAAAGCGAACGTCTTCCAAGAACATCAAATCCCCTTCAGACCCATCGATATCCAGTCGACCGTCCTTGCCACCCCAGGGGTCTAGTCAGCAATTGTCGAAATCGCGTTCGATGGGGTCTCGTCCGATGCAGCGGACGATTGGCATGCCGATTCTCGAGATGCCCATGGAGGGGTGTGATGATGTCGTTGACGTTCGACCATCCTTGACGCGGTCGAGCACTCGGACGACAATCTCATCAGAAGCGTCCGCATCGAATGATTCGAATCTCACGCTGAATGTTCTGCCACCCGAACCCAAGTGTGCGTGGAATTGGAAGCCTCCGGCCAGCTGGTCCGGACCACCTGAAAACCCGTCGGTGGACGAGGACAGCGAATCAAAACCAGGTGGAGGGTTTGGGTTCATTGGCAGGAAACGCGCCAAAAGCGTCGTCTCAAGGGGTGGCGCAGTCCGTAATCGTCTGAAGAGCGCGCGGTCGTCGGAAAAATTGGGGTCGGTTCATGTGGTCGACGGCTCAGAACCGGAGGAGATATTCACCGTCGTTCGCGCGCAAAAGGTTTCCGTCGCTCGGGCGGAGGTGGTAGAGATTCAGTGCTACAAGGGATGGGATGAGAAGCCTGTGGCGGACGTCATCCACGAGCTGAGGGAACTCAAATGCAAATAGGAAGCCTGTTTGATTTGGCTGTCTTGGATGTAGCATCGTCGAACGACGAGCATACTTATCTTGTAGAGTTGCACGCATGCGGCATGGGACCCATATGCGCATATCATTATATACTGCATCCGAGCGGGTGCTTGTCACCATGTTCGGTGTTATCGTAGCGACGTGCACTCTTTCATTGGAATATATTGTTTGTAAATGACACGGTGATTTTCCCCTGATGCAGCTGGAGTATCAAAATTTGGCTGATTTCAATCTTGCCAAGTGGCGTATGGGGGCGGAAGCGTGTTACAGCCTTGAAGTGGCGGCTGCCTATGTCGTTCCCTGCCGTAACCGATACCGACTGATTGGGTGAGTTCCTGGACCGGGTGAAGGGCCAGGCACAGCAAACGTCGGTCAACGTCGCAGGAACATGTTCATTGCCGGGCCCCAGAGGCACGGTGCGCAGGACAGAGGCGCAGCCGATGGATGAATAGAAAAAGAAAAGAAACAACGAGAACAATGGGAACAGCGGAAAAGGAGTTAGGTCGTGGATAAACAGACCCATCCATCAATACGGCGTCGTTCAAGTTGGACGGATATGGGTGGCTTGGCGTCGGAGGAGTATGTAACTTGGGCATTTGTTTCTCTTGGATGGTCCGCGGAACGAGAGAATTTATCTGTTTTTGGACGGAGCTACGACGTAAGTGGTGTGGGAAGTGATGCGAACAAAATATTTACACGACGACAGAATGAAGAGTAGAAATGGGAGAGTCGGGCAGATCAGCTCACTGACCCTGGACGGAAGTCTGAACCTGTCCGACAAGGGACAAGCTGGGGGTGGGTGGGTCGCCTGGGGCCTCGCCGAGAAAATTGGTGTGGACCTACGCACTGGAACTGGGCTGCGGGGAGTCAGGGTAGAGGGCGAGACAAGGGAGACGGGAACAACAAGGACGTCACGGTCTTGAGACCGGTGCGGGAGTGCCGTTTAACCCCGCTCGTCCGAAGACTCATGAAAAGTGCGTGACTCGCTACGCCACACTGTGTACAAGGGCCATACGCCGGCGGCCAACTTGAACGAAAGAACTTCGAGCCTTAATGCCGCTTGCTGTATCCGCAGTCGAGCCGAAAATGAGAAAAAAAAAGTGGCAGGACATGGCTGCACGATGAGCGTGTACAAAATTGGCGCGTACAGGTGGTCGAGGCACAGGACTCCGAGACAAATCATCCTAGGTTGCTCTAGAGTGCTTTGAACGGGGTCGCGTCCTAGTAGGAGATTGTTGGACCATGATTGGATCATGTTCGGTTACTGTTGTAAAGGATACTTGAAACGGAGCACTCAGAACTTGGTCTCGACGGTGGCTGTCCGCAGCTCTGTTGTTCGCGGGGAGAGGGAAGTATATTACCTAAGCAACGCCCATGGATGTCAATGATTATCCGCATCATGATCGAATTGTCGTCCTTCTCTCACGGATCGATGAGAGTGAAACAAGACTTGCTATTGTTCTTGAACGGTGACTCGACCCCCTACAGAATTACGACACCCAGGCTCTATTGCAGTCCCCCAGTCGGACGCATTGTCTTACGGACAAAAATTCACGTGTTAAGGAGACAATATTTTGTGACCGAAACGGGTATGGCTTGTTTTTTTCTACAGCAGTCTTGCACTTGTTTCCCGGACACTCCACATCATGCCATAACCCTTCCTCAGTGCGTTTCATACCGTGGATTGCACCACACGCGGGCACTATGCAGCTATGCAGACAGCCTTGAAATTCAGCCATGACGTTCCCCGCCCATTCTCCCCCGTTCCCCTTGGTTGCTGTGCCGCTGAGGCGGTGTAGACAATTGAATGGCAACCTGCGCCTCCCCCGCTCGCCGACCGCTTCGTTCAATGTTTCGATGAGCAATCGTCCTCTTCGCTCCAGGATTAATGTCACCGGTCCCTTAGGCGGTGGGGAGGCACAGCCTTGACGCACATTGCGCACGAGTGCCTGCGCCATCCGAGTGGTCACCCCTGTACAGATGCATCGCTTTGAGGATCGGACGCTGCGCCATTGACCGCGGTGACGTGGTGCACTGGAAAGCATATCGTACTAAATCGGTCCACTTTGATCTACGCATTTCATCATTCCTTCCTCGTTCGCCAAAGCGTCCTCCGGGAAAATACCCGATTATTTAAGGACGCTTCATAGGCATGCTGTCGCGTGTTCCACCCTGTCTAGCACCCTCATTCACCATGTCCTCACATCAAGAGTAAGTGCTCGTCGTCCATTGGGTAGCAAGATGCTGACCTCCTTGTCCAGCCAGTATTATTATTCCGACACGAGTCCAAATTCTTATGAGAGCGGAACGGGCCACCCTGTCGCACGACAGTCCCACACTCCGGAGCCATCCTGGATACCAACCATCACGACTGGTGATCAGGGCTCTCAGTCTTATCAATCCTTGGACCAGGCCGGGAATCTATTGGAGCCAGGTGTTGCAGAGGTATGCTCGTGCCACAATTTTGGCAATACTGCTGCTTACCCTCTTGGCTTCTCCGTTTTCGAGGGTATGAATTACTCCTTCAATCAACCTTATCCCAACTACTCTCCTCAAGGCACCTCGTTCCATGACTCTGGTGGTACGGCCGACGCCACATATAACGTAGGACCACTCCTCCATTTTTGTTTGGTTCTCTGACGATTCTCCTTGACATTTAGGATGGCATTCCTTTCGATTTCACCAACTTTCCTTCTGGTTATTACCCGGTTTATGACCATGGTCATTCTCAACAGCAGAGTTCTTACATTCCTTACGCTCCAAGTCACGACTTTCCCGGACAACCTCTTGTCCACAATGTGCACCCTATGGGCGATCTGACTCTCTCTTTTGGCCCGGGTGCATATCATGCACAAGGCTTCCACACACCCCAAACATCCCAAGGCCCTCCAGTACTTACTTTCCCATACTCGTCGTCGACACAGCTCCTCCCGCTGGACCGTGGCGGACCTGTGTACGAGGAAGACAACGGGTCCGCACGGCCCGCTATAGGGAGCTTGACACCGGATGGGGTCAACACTGCCAGTATGGAGCTACCCGATACAGAGGCCGGACGGCACAGCCTCCCATCTCCTGTGGCGACTTCTCCTTCCAACCAAGGTTCTTCCCCCGGCCCAAGCCGCCCACCTCCGAGTTCCCCCGAGAGAAAGCGATTGCTGCTGTTGTCTGCCGACGCAGGACCCTCTGTTAGTGCTGTGTGCCAATTCATTCGTCATAGCACAGCTGACACAGAAGCAGACAGGACGAATGGTGGTTCCCCGCACTCACAGAGCATTGAGTGTGCATTCCACGTCGTCGGATTCGCACAGGCGTAGACGCAGTACAGACATTGTTGGGCGTGGCCCTCTGATCCCTCAAGATCTGTATAGAACGAACAGCATCTCGACCTATAATACGGCCGAGCAACATCCTCCCATCACCTTCGAGCTGGAGAACCCGAATCAGGCAGGGATCCCAATCATCGACATCCTGAATAAAACGGCCACTTTTGGCCGTATTCGGGATGGCACACAGGCTTTTAGTCATATGGGGAAGAAGACGTTCACTCTGCGTGTACAGGTGAGTTCAGTGAGCGATGTTTTTTATTACTCTGGCTCAACGTCCAGCTGTGGTTCCAGTGGCCCGGGTACAAACCATTGTCCAAGACAATTGCTGCCTTGGACTGGAAAAAATCACGCGCCCCAATATCCCGTGTGAAACTCGCAGAAGCGGTTGCAACCGCCATCAAGAATGTGATCGAGGTTGGATTTTTCAGTGCCGTTCCAGTGTTTGTACGTATGCTGACACCCTCCTGCTAGAAAAATCGCGACCAGGCATGCGACCCGGATTATGCGGAGTGGAAAGTCGGACCGAACGGCATTCAGCTGGAGCAGCTCTGTCTCGTTGCGCTCTACCAAGTGTCGAAGGGCAGTTGGCAACCGCAGCTTTGTTTGCTTGGGCCTCGCCGTTGATGCCGCCCGGTCCGCTTTTCCACTCTCCACAGCATCACAGCATATATATTTTATTCAACTACGGATGCTCACACTTTGTTCCGATTGGTTTATACTGGCTGTTTTCATTGCCATTTCTTTTTCGGCGTCCACTGGTAAATTTTTCTTGAAGTAAAGGTATGCTCCCTCTGGCTGTTGTCTATCCGCACCAACTCACACTCGACACTTCAGTCACTGGCCACCACATTCAACATCTATATTTCGCATCACATACTAGCTAGAAGTTCACAGCATGGCATGGCATGGCAATGGTTAAAGATCTTTGTGTAGCATCATCATTTCTTTCTCCTCGCATTTCGTTTTAATTCTTACTTCTCAGCGTTCAATCTGTGTATTACGCTCTGAGAGTAAACCGCCCCCTTTCTTTTTTTTTACACGAGGTTCTAGAGTTGTAATTAATGTATATACGGGGCTATGCAGAGAAGCTTTTGTTGGCTGAAACGTACTTGGAGTGCTAACAGGCTCGCGGAGTTGAAATGCATGACAATAGTAGGCTAGGAAAGATCGACATCGCATTAGCCTCGCGTGTGACGAGTCGAACCGGTTCGTGCTGCGAAACGACCAGCTCTGCTGTATTTTGGACCGACTTACACGTGTTGTTCTCACCCTTCTGCACGGTTGGTTTGGGCTAACGATGATCTCAGACCTCCAAGGACGACCTAGTTCGTGCCCACCACCACCTGAGATCGACGCAACGATGCATTACCCATCGCTCACATTCACCCTCCCACCCTCCGTTCCAAAGTTCGGCCCCAGAGTAGGCCAAGTCACGCTCACCCGCCACGGCGGCGTCGACGCTTGTGACCCGGACCACACGGACTCAACCGCCACCACGGTGCGCATCGCGACGGACACGCCCAACATCCTCGTTGGCACCTCCCGCGGTGTCGTACCCCACCTTTCGCGGGACCACACAAACAGGTCGGATGCGATCCAGTGGATAAACGTCCCGTTTGAGTCCTTGTGAGTGTCGGTGTGTTTTGTTTCCTTCCCCACATCTGAGGAAGATTGTTGCTGATGGGGTCATTCAACGTGACTGTGACCGTTGCGGATCAATATTCGATGATGAATCGATGATGGGCCGGGATAGTCTGGAGCAGGTTCCCCCGATTTCGACCTTGCAAAACGGTCCGCACCCGTTGCATCGGTTCTTGGGCTTCGACGCGGACCGGCATATCGCGTCCCTCTGTCTTCGAGATCCGCTGGATACGCGGGAGATGCCGCCCAATGGAAACGCGTACGTCTCCGCCAACTGTGTCCGGGGTGTAAAAAAGGTCTGCCCTCTTCCTGTCTTGGCGAAACCATTGGCTGATCAGTGACATCAGGTGACTCTATCCGACTGGCGAAAGTACATCTACAAGATGCAACCCGACGTTGTCTTTGCGCTCACTGACACGCCGTTCACGACCCTTCCATTCTCTCAAAAACGCATCACGAAGAGCGTCGAGCGGAGTGCGGCTTGGGTCGCAGATATCCTTTGCCCGCTTCCCGGTGACGGCGCAGCCTCGTCTCCGTCCGAACTGTCATTGTCACGTCATCCCCTCAATGTCTTTGTACACATGGCGGGTGGCACGTCGTTGCCCGCACGCGAGGCGTTTGCCTACGCTCTCCGGGAAAAGCTTCATGGTCCAGAGGCAGATGCGATCGACCCACTTCGATGCCTCGACGAGGGCATCTCTGGCTACGTGTTCGATCTCGCCGTCTTGCGCGGCAACCAACCGGCTCCAAACTCGTCACAGCACCACACTCTGCCTGACGGCTTTCTCCAGTTGGAGAGCCCCGACATGTTGCAGCATCCCGAGCCTATTGTAGAGGTACCAACCCCGAGGGTCAGCCAGACGGCGTCAGACGTCCTGTCTATACCCGCGTCACGTGGTCCACCCCCTTGTATTCCGTCGTTGCTCAAGACATCGCTCTCGGAACTCCCTGAACAGAAACCGCGGCTCGTGACGGGGGTACGGTCGCCCCATGAAATGCTCCGTCTCGTCCGAGAGGTAGGCGTCGATCTCTTCGACGTCGGCTGGGCAACCAACGCTGCCAACCTCGGCGTCGCGCTCGACTTTGTCTTTCCAGCGCCTACGCGCGACGGGGTAGATGCGCAACCACGACAGCAGTTGGGACACAACCTGTACGATCCCGTGTACACACACCAATTTGGGCGTCTTGCTGATGCGCTCGTGGGTGCTGGAGAGTGTGTGAATGGTGCCGCGGTGCACGGTCCCATCTGCCTGTGTATTGCATGCTCGCCCCCAGCGCCGACCTCGCATATTCTACATAGCACCATCGATCAGCAGTCGTATGTGGTCAACGGCTGCGGGGAAGTGGGGGTACGATATGAGAGGCCGTATAGTCGGGCGTATATCCATCATCTCCTTCAGACGCACGAAATGTCTGCACACACGCTTCTCGTGGCGCATAATCTCGCCGTCGTTTCGGCATTCTTGGCGGACGTTAGACGCGTGTTGGTGGAGAGTGGGACCGCGGGGTTCGTACTACAAGTGGAGAGGTTTAGTAGTGTTTATGATGAAAGTGGGGAGTTGTTCGTTGCTGCGAGGAAGGGTTGGGAACGTGTTGACAGGGCGAGAGGAAAAGGAAGGCTTGCTAGGGAAAGGGAGAAGCAAGAGGGCGATGAAGAACGATGATGGACGGCTGTAGGAATTAGACACTCCCATGCAACAGAATTGTAAAAGTTATGTCACTAGACGGCACTGACTCACTCTTGCTTGAACACTGCACAAGAATAGCAAATCAGGTGTTGAATACGGAGACGGTTGTGATTCTACGCGATGCAATATCTCTAATCCTGCACATGAACGTTCAAATGGTTAATTCAATGGAGAGACAGCAAGGATCTACCTGCGGTATCTAGCTAGGGTCGCTTGCACTAGTCTTGACGAGTGTAAACTAATGATGTGACTCTGCCTCCCTCGCGATCTGAGCGGCGTATGGGTTCTTTGGGTCCTTGGCATAGGTCTCCGCTGGGGTGGAGTGAGTACCGAGAGCGCGCAGAGGTCAACTGATACGTACAACGAACACCAAAGTCTTGCATCTGGTTCACGAGGTAAAAGGTGAGCGCGGAAGCGGCAATGAAGGGTGCCAATGGCTTTACGACCTGTCAAAGATGAAGTGAGAAAACTGTGAGCTGTGAGACGAAAAACCTACGGGCGTGTTGAAACGTCCCCTCCAGAAAAAGATGTATTGCAGCATAGTTTTTATCGTTCGAAAGACTGGTGGTGATGGTGTGGGTCAAACCGGAAAATGAGTCGTAAGCTAATGATTCACACGCATGTTTTCCTCACGTTCACGCCATGTTCGCTCAGAGGGGGGCTGAATTATCGCCTGGTCGTTTACTTGGGCTTCGCCGGTTCTCGTCGACACCGCGCACGCGAAGGAAGCACATTGATCATTATGCAACCCTCTCTATTCCGCGCACCGCAACCAAGGCTCAGATCAAGGTATTGCACAGCGCTCTCCAACGTTCTCTACTCACTCCAATGTTAGTCAAGCTATTATCAGGTGAGACGACGAGCACCGCCAACCCAACAATACCGCTCATACCACCACATGGCCGCAGCTCAGCAAAAAGCACCATCCAGACATCGCCAAAGACAATGCCTCCCAAACAAAGTTCCAAGCCGTGAGCGAGGCGTATGCAATCCTATGTGACGACAGAAAACGGTACGCATCTCTCGATTCCATTGCCCATGCATTCCCTGTCATTGCTCATGGGACCCTTTTCCTTAGGCGTGAATACGACCGTTCCCTTGGCTCCCCCTTGCATGCTCCCTACATGCCAGGCCAGCACCCCCAGGCGACGACCACTCGATCGTCTCAACAAGCCGGTTTCAAACACGTTTGGCCCGCCCACCCCCGGAACCGCGCGCGTGAGGACATGGGTTCCTATCCCCATCCCCATGCCAGCACACGGCACGAACACGCACGTACGTGCAATTCTACCCTCTCTTTTATCAGAAGAATCACGGGTGTCTTATTCAGGTTCACGAACAGATCCGTTTTCGAGCCCGTTCGTGCAGAGAGCGACGGGTCATCGTCGGTCGGATGCTGCTTCTCAGTCGCGACCCAATTATCAGCAAAGCGGCTTTCAGAGTACAGGATCCACGCCTTGGGCGGCCTCGGGTGGTGAGGGAAGGCGTACTAATAGCCATGGTCGTCCGACACAAGACGAAGCTGCCGCAGAGAGCGGAATCATGCGTGCACTCGGGGCATCGGGGCTTGTCGGTGTGATCATGCTCGTCGCTGCGATTGGGTGCAATTCGAAACGGACATCGTAGACATGGCTGTACGTACATCCTGCAATATGATACGGTTGAATACATGGTAAGTAGGCCTTTCGATTTCACGACAAGAAAATGAGTATGGATGTCGCCCGTTAACAGCGACACATAGGAATGGCTTGGTAGAGCGAAACTGGACCATGCGACACTTCAGCAGGCACTAGATCTTTTTTTGCCACCCTTTTCGCCCACGTTTTGCCCACATATATGGCCTGTTTCCAGGGACTGGGGATGAGAAGATGGTAACGATAAACCAGCTCCTCTCCTTCCGGTGGAGAAAACACCACTGGCTTCAATATTGGTGCGCGGAGGTCTCGCTCCGCAGGATCCTCCGCAAGGAGTGCCTGGATAGCACTATGATCTACAAAGGTAGGCCCACGCGCGCCCTCATCGAGATAGTGAGTTACTGGAGAGAATTGCTCGCAGACCATCTCGGCCGATAATACCACTTGGTCCAGCACAGGTGTGCTTGAAGGAAGGCAATGCTGTGGTGGCGAAACTTCGCCGGCGGGGTGCACCGCGATTGAAACGCTTCCTGAATATGAAGAGGGCATCCTAGACATTGACCTCTCCCAGGGTACCCACGCCTCTTCATCCTCCTCGAACGAATGGTGCCCGCCAAAGTGCGAGCCACGTTCACTGAGTGGGTCATCTGGGTCGACCTCGACGTCTTCTGCCCAGGGGATTTGCAAAGTGATGCTAAGCGAGTTGGAGAGGGTCTCGTAATAGGTGTCAAAGTCGGTGACGTGTGCGTCGTCTAACTGGATGGGAATCGTGAATTCTGCGCTCGTCGTCGTCACAATCTCACCCGCTTGGATCTCGTCCAAGGTTGCGTTGGACATCATAACAGTTGCTCGGTTGGTGGGGCAGGAACGCCAACCTTTGGATTGCGCTTGATAATCGCTGTCTAATGTTGTACGCAACACTGTCGACGGTTTGGCGAATCCCAGATTGAGATGGCCATCCGACATGCCATACTCGACAGCCCATTTCGGTGACAGGTCTGGCGTTACACAGACGTGGATGTTCAACGGCACAGAGAACGCGCGTGCCAATCCAGTCCGCGTGACGACTGCGTTGACAACGTGAGACTTTGTTCCTGGTAGTGTATGCATATGATCAACGGGAGGAAAAAATATGAGTGTGCTAATCCGTACCTGCAACAAACGTCAGGCCAGAATCGGCGGTAATTTCTATTGTATAGTTCGCGATGGGCGCGTTTTCCGCAAGGTCCCCCTTCCTGCGTTGTGACTCGAGTTCAACAGTCGCCGAGCTCGGCCCTTGCTTGGCGTTCGCTGGATCGTGGGCAGGCTGGAAGGCTGTATACCCTGCGGATATATCTTTCGTCGTTCCGTTGGAGAAAACTATCTGAGCAAAGTATTCATATATCCACTCGACATCGGCAATCTACAGTAAAGGTCATTGGGACCGTCCGTTACTATTATATTTTTGTCATTGAGAACTGACTGACCTCTTGTTCCCCAGGTACTCCAAATGTCGTCCTTTCAAAAGCCGGGGGAAAGTTCGTGGATGGAACGAGGATAGCGAAATCTTGGACAGCGTCACGAAGAACGCCGTGGTTCCCAATCCCAATGCCAAAGGGCTGCGTTGTTTCGAAGACCGCCCTCTCCTCTTCTCGGATGAACCATAGATCCTTGTTAGCGAGAAGTTCTTCATATGCTTCTTGGTCTGCTCGATTGACAAAAAGCGATGGCCAGGGCGAGGCATTCATAAAATTGAAATTCGCAGGTCTAGGATGCAACCGTTTGACATCTTCTCGAGAGCGCCTATTCAACATGACAATCAATATCTTGCGTAGAGACGACGTTCAAAAGGCCTACAAAGCTTTCACGAAGGACCGTTCCTTGAATCGCAATCCTAGCGAAACACTATCGACGGCAGGGCAGTCGGCGCTTATCTTGACCTTGGCGTCGCCCTGTACGATAGTATTCGGTACGAGATCAGGTGCTCTGACCCATGCTTGAACGGTACACTCGACAACGGGAGTAACACCTCCATGAACCGTGCCCAGCAAGGCCAGAGAGCCGAAGATACACTGCAAAGGTTTTGCGCGCATCAGCCCAAGGATGTGGGAATAAGTGGGGATGCTTCGCAACTGCGCACTGTGCTGGACACGTATTTATTTAAAGGTTCTGGGGCGTGCTGATGCGTTCCCAGCGGATTGATGGTCATTTGCTGTAGAAACGATTCGATGGTTGCAAAGTCCACGAGTTGGGGCTATCCACAGCCCGGCCTTTTAGCAATTGGCCGTAATTGTGTTGCAGTCGTCGAATGCATCCTACTCATGCCGAGCGCACTGTTTTCTTTGAAAGACCCGGCGAGATGTTACGTTTCTTATTTAGAAGAGAGTGGTGTGTTTTTGGACGCTGTCCGTGGCAGGTGACTGGGGAGAAAGGTCACCGAGCACCAGCATGTACTTTTTTCTTATCCGGGTCCTAAAGTTTGATTTAAGGTCTCGGAATAGAAACCCTGAACACCACCTCGGCGACACCACTTACCTTGGCTAGTCCAGGTGATCCCTTGCATGCAGCTTCGCTGACAAGGTCTGATGTAGAATGTCACCTCACCGACTCAAAGGACTGCAGTGCCGTTTTGAATTCGCTAGGCTGCCGCGACAGTCGGTGCTGATTTGCGGCGGTTTCGCAGTGGAGCTAGAACAACGCTCATGATGTGTTCAGAAAGTGTTTAAGATGCAGAACCGAAGGTCCTTTGAATCGGCTACTTTCTATCCTCGTACAACCTTTTCACGTATGGCATGCCGCCGACCTTAAAGGCTTAACGTGACCCATCCGTATGCAGTAGGGATGTTGGAGCCTCGACATCGAGAGCTGATTCGAGTCAATAGAGCCAAAGGAGCAACTTGGGCACTTTCATTTTGTTGGAAATTCCGGGTCGCAAATTGGGGGATAGTGGCAGGTGGACGACACTGGATTATTGACAGGTTGAACGCGTAACTTTGATGGCATGAATACATACATACATGATTTGGCACTGGAAGCATGTACAAGAATTGCCGCACTTCGGAACAGGCATCGAGCACGACTATAGTATGCCTGTGATACGAATCATATCATTCCATTGGATACGTGGCATGTCTTCCTCGGCCAGCTTGGTTCCAAGACAAGAAATGAATATATAGCCTGTTAGGAACGAATAGAATCCGGCCCGACGTACTGTATTATATAGCTGGACCACCTGCTCCAAGCGGAACCAACTAGAAAGTGGTCATTGTTGGCCACATTTTTAGCCCACGTTTCTCCAACACATGTGGATCGTTTCCAGGGACTGAAGTTGATAGGGTAATAGGGATAAACGAGCCCTTCTCCTTCGGGTGGAGAAGACACCACTGGCTTCGGAATCGGTGCGTGGAAATCTCGCTCTGCAGGATCTTCCGCAAGGAGTGCGTGAATAGCGCTACGATCCACAAATGTGACCCTCGAGATAATGGGTTGGCGGCAAGAACCGGTCAAAGTCCATCTCGTTCGATAACACCATCTGGCTCGATGGGGCCGCACTTGCAGGAACGTAATGCTGTGGTGTGACTTCAATATGGGGAGTGCAACACAACTGAAATGGGTCCCGAATAGAACGTTCGCCCAGACCGCGGTATCCATCCTCGAACAGTTTGCTCCAGCAATTGAAGTCGAGGTCGTGTTCACCAAATGAGTCACCTGGATTGACTTCCTCGTTCTCCGCTCATGGGGTTTGCAAAGTGATGCTGAGCGAGTTGGAGAGGGTCTGATATGTTTCAAAGTTGGTGAGGTGTGTGTCATCTAGCTCGATGGGAATCGTGAATCTCGTTTACTTGAATCACGTCCGGGGTCGATTCGGCATTATGATAGTGATCCCTTCTCGGCTACAGGAGCGCAAAATTCGCCATTTCTTTGATACCACTCGCTTGGAACCATTTAATGTTGTACGCAACACGGATGTGCGGATGAGTGGCAAACCGACTGGCCATTCGATATATCATACTCGACTGCCCATTTCGGTGATAACTCTGGCATGACATTGACAGAGGTCGCCAGCAGTGCAGAGAACATGCGTGTAAGTCCAGCCTGCGTGACAACTGCGTCAACGACATGAGTCACTGCTCCTGGGGGTGACCGGTGAATAGTTAGTGGCAATTCAAAGAGAACAGTACGAGTATACCAAACCGCACCTAGTACAAAGAATCCGCAGTAATTCTTATTGCGACGGGTATGTCGTCCGAAGGGTTTCCTCCTGCCGTGTTCACTGGCAGGCTGTGTGACGGATTCAATCCCACGCTCGCCGCTCTCGGCCCTTGACTCATTTGCGTTACGCGTAGGGGATGGAACCCCGTGTGTCCAGCTGATACTAGTACGTCTTTTGTCGTTCCATTGGAGAAAGATATTTGGGCAAAGCATTCATATACTCGACATCTAGAATCTACAGCCAAACTCAAGAGATGATTCGTTGCTAGTTTCAAACTGGACCAACCTCGCCTTCCTGGGCCCTGGGTACTGAAACCATCGACTCTTCAAGACTTGGTGGTAAATTCATGCATGGAATAAGTCTTGGACAGTGTCACGAAGAACATTGCAGTGCCCTGCGTTGTTTCAAAGACCGCCCTTTCCTCTTCTCGGACGAACCATATATCCTTGTTTACGCCTCTTTCAACCTTTGAGTGACAAAAGACGACGGTCAGGGTGAGGTGTTTGCGTTCGAAGGCACAAAATTCAACCGTTTGACTCCTTGTTCTCGGAGGCACGTAAGGTGTAAGCCCCACTGGCATCCTACTGGCATCCTGTCGACACATATATTCCCCATGTCTCATAGAGATACGGAAGAACCCCTTGTACCCGTACGTCGTAGTCCTCTACACAGCTTGGTCCAGTTCAGCTCGCCCGCTTGTCTTGGTGTTTCCTGCCGTTGGCTACGGCAGGCTTCCATGTCTTTGAAGAACAACACGGACCCTACAAACATCTACCTTGCTGCCTCTATGTCTCAGGCTCACGCACTGGAGAAACGATAGAAAGAACAATACCTTTCTATACTTGTTTATGGTTCCTGTCAATAACCGTCAGTTGATAACTGACATTATATCAAGTTCTTAACAACTGTTTCGAATGTTCGACTTGTCTCAGGCTACTGAGCCATAGAAGGTAATGGTTACCGGAATTGATATCTTCTTTCCGAGACAACGGTTCCCTCCTGAATGGTTCCGTCTGCCCCGGCTTTATTTGTTTTCGGATCAAGTTAGGACGAATCATTGGCGCACACATGCGTAGCGCTGTTCCTTACGGTTCCTTGTCTTCAGGGGCATTGATCATCGTATCACCGGCTCAGCAATAAAGAGTATCTCCGGTACAGCATGTATGTAAATTTCTCAGGACAAACGGGCCCGTTAGTTTCTCCCATGACTGTTTAGATTTAGATATATTTCGGCAGATATAGGTTGTACTAATATGTATGTAACATGTGTTGATCTCGCGGCGAACTCCTTGTCGGTCCTGAATCAAGAGCGCTTGATACGGCTGTAACGCTGAACATCAAAGCTGACCGATGCAGAGCCATCGACGGTAGTAGCCGAACCGGGATGAAATGATACCGAGTAACGAGTCCAAGTATAAAGTTGGATCATGCCACCTCTAACACCCACCTCAGAGTGGATACTACGCCATGTCCCAATTTCTGTTCCTTGATTCTGTGCTCACCAGGCCTGTCGGTCGTTGCGATTCATCCAACGATTCAGTGTTCAACGATGTGCATCTTTGTGAGGATTCCCCTTGGGCCTTGGCCATTTACTTGTCACTTCGTTACCAGCTTATGCGATACTCGTGGTGGCAGATGGAGAGTTTCCAGGTGATCCGAAGATCAAGGGAATCAAACAGATCGACGTCTTTTCGGACAAAAAAGCAGGAGACGATGCTGTTATCACTGGGCTCACCATTATATACGACGGGGTTGACAAGCCCGTTTCTCATGGAATGGTCGTAAATATGAAAAACGTCGGCACACTTACCATTGACCCCAGTAAGACTATAAACGGTGATTCCTAGTCGCCTCCATAACCGACCTTTGTTCAGAGAAGGCTCTTCTTGTCGGGGTTTACGGACGGTTGAAGGATCTGTCTGGTGACCAAAACGACAAGCGGATCGCGTCTATTAGCTTCGTCGTGTTTGAAAAACGTGACGGGAAGGTGGAAACCAAGGGTCAGGAAGCAACCAAATTCAGTGAGCGACGAGAGCTGATTTTCTTCTTTTTTCCAGGCCCGTATCAAGGTGCTACGGAATACCTAGGCGCACCTTGGGTGACTGTTGGACCGGTCGTAGCACTGCACGGTACTACGAAAGATGGAAGTAAGTGGAACTCATTACCATCTTTCTTCGTTATTCACATTGTCAAAAAGTTGGTCTCACTACCCTTGGTTTCGTGAAGGGGTGGAGGAAGGGCGATGAAGATGTGGAAATTTTGTAGCACTGTAGTCTTGACTGTAGTAGAAATTTGCTGTTTCCCTTGGGACGTGGCAACAAGGGTTGAATAGGTTGCACAGAGAAATCTTGAATGACAATTGCCAGTGTGACCTATATATTTTACACGACGTGACAATGACGAGTTGATCGCTTCTTCAAGTTTGCGTTGCATTCTAACAGGTGAGCAGTTACCAAAGCCAACGAAGAAACCGTGGCCCAGGGGGTTACAGAGCGAGCGCAGGAGTACCATACTCTTTCAGGGATTTTGTTCTCTCCGAGTCTTCTGATCAGCACAACAAGCGTGACATACGCCAAGATATACAACGAAATCGAACGCATTCCAGAATTGGTACACACATTCTCTCACTGTTCACCATCAGAGCCAGAAGACACGATAGTCTTTCAAGTTACAATCATCATAAAGAATAATGTGGGATGCCAATTTTGTGAATACCGTACAGCGCCAACATTCATCACTGCAGATATTATGTGTCGGATTAGACGTAGCAATCACGTCCTCGCTTCTTGAGATGCACCCAGATGATGTATCTGGTGCGTTCACTACTCCTCTAAACGCTCACGTGGGCCAAAACAATACACTTGGCTGTCTCTACTGTTCCAGATTGCGGGCAGCTTGGTACATAACCAAGCACCTCCTTCTCGCGTCCCTCCACAAGGCTGGTTCTCATCGCTCTCTCAAAGCACTTCTCCCGATCCGGACCTTGCTTAACACTCGTCTGGTCCTCACTGGGCTAATTTTGAACGTTTCTCTTTGGTAGTTACTACGTGTCACGGTGAAATTCGTGTGCTAACCACATGTGGGGTCAGGCCTCCCGGATACTTGTATTCTGATATCAACCCAACCCACCCGGCGAGTGCGATAGATGCACAAATCTGTTTTTGATAAGAGCGATCTTGAGCTATGAGATTGGCTTGCGATTGACCTGTGACCGGAGCAATACCTATCCTTCGACACAGGTTTCGCTATAATTAGTGATTGCACTCGGATGCATTCAATCACTCTGCTTATTCACTGGCATACAACAAACTATACACGAGAGTTAAATCTCGACGCTGTTCGGAAAAACAACGCATTGTGACTACATGATGTGCGCATCCTCTTCGAAGTTCTCGTTCGACCCAAGCACTTTAACATCACCCGCATCAAGGGTCTTCACAAAGCCAAGCGTAGTGAGACCAACTATTTGATGTGATGAAAAGATGAACAAAGACGGGAATGAGTACTGCTTACTTCCGTCCTTTGTGGTACCTTGGAATGCGATCACTGGTCCGAAAGTCGCCCAGGGAGTACCGAGGTATTCAGTGGTTCCACTCCACGGGCCTAGAAAAAGAGATAAAAAAATCA
>JBBPRT010000146.1:0-20372 GCA_038093175.1 Boletus hoseneyae
GCGACGAACACCACTCACCGTATACCCCCAAGATACCCATTTACATTAATTTTGACAGCGTCATCCATGCCTGTACCATCCGAAACTTCCACACGGACGCGGTCGATTCCGCGGTCAACGTCCAGCATACGCTCTTCCTTGAGCATCGCAAAACCGCGGGCAATGTCCAACGCGAGTAATATCAGTGGATGCACAACCGTGAAGCCGTCAGCATCACCCACGTCGACGACACTTACCACTTCTACGGTCTCTTCAACGAGCAATTTCCGCTCCCCGAATGCGACGCCGGTCCCGCCCGCCACCATCTCGAAGCGGGCGAGTGCATCCATGTCGAGCAGAGCTTCACAATCAAGTCATCGGCTTCCAGTTCCAGTAACTAAGCGGGCTGACCCTACTTCACCCTCGCCTGTAAAAGGCCGTCGCACCTCCTTGATCGGACCTCCAAGCGCGTTTTCGCGCTCCATGTCCTCTGTATCAGTGAGTCAGAGGCCGGGGGGCGTGCCGGCCACGCCTTCGCGTACGAGGGTCATGTCGGAAGCCCCCACTCCCTCACGGAATGCACAAACACACGTGTCCTCGCGTTCTCAATCCTATTCAAATTCTGTTTCCACTGGGCCCTCTGCGCTCTCTCCTCCTCTTACTTCCTCGAGCTCGGCTAACAGGATGCACACGTCTCTCCCGGTTGACAACACTCCACCCCGTGTCCGCGCAATGAGCACGGGCGTCGCAGATGATGCTCCCTTCAACAGTCAACAAGCTACTTCCTCGCGGAGCATCGTTCAAGGAACACCCGCAAAGTCCACGGCACAGATGACACCAGGGAAGTCTCCTGTTCATGGAACACCCGGAAAAAAATCCCCAGGGCACACTACCCCTGCCAAGTCTCCCAAAGTAACCAAAGTCACCAAAACACCGGACAGGTCCCCTCAAGCACAGGTTACACCATCAAAGTCCCATCTACTTTCTGTAGAGAAGGGACAACGTAAAGGTTCTACCGCTTCTGTTGTCGGTGGAGGTAGACGCGAGTCCGTGGCTCTTCTATCTGAGTCGCTGCTAGCGCGGACTATGAGTCTGAATGGCCCTGCGAGTGTCGTTAACGGATCTGGTACTCTTAGTCAAGCGAATGGTGGCTCCACCTTAGTGAACAACGAAGGCTATCCTTGGGACGACCGGGACGTGGACGATATTGCGCTTGAAATGATAACCGATATCGGCGAGGACACCGGGGATGAGGAGGTAGGTTCGAATTCCGCTCCTCTCTAACGCCACCACTCCTTGCGTCGTCGTATGATATTCTTGTCGGGACCATTTGTTTTCTCTTCTTCCGTTCCCGCGAGGTATTTGTCGGTGCCGACATCGACCGCATATTTCCAGCTCCCACGAGCATTTCTTTCTTCCTTCCATCGATGTCTAATAATCACCGTCTTGCACCTGTTCGCTCATAATTCCCAATTTAGTTCGAAGGGACCTTGAACAACATTCGGAAGATCCATCTTACCCGCCTTACATCCTACAGGCGTCTTCTTGAGCGTGCACAAGCCAGCAGTGCAGCCCAGGCGTATGCGCTTCAGGCTGAATTGGCCATCCTCAAGGGACATATCCATTCGAACAATCAATCTCAGGTCACGGTCAATGGCGGCGAGATTTGCGTATGTGGAGGTCAGAAAGCAAAGGGGTACTGGAGTGGGTACGCAGAACATCTGAATGAGGATGAAGACGGAGCAGGACTGGCGAGTGCCTTGACGGGTGATGGGAAGGGTGAGTTCAATGAAAAGGAAGTGAAAAGGGTTATTAGGGGTCTGAAGAGGGAGGCGAGGATGAAGCTGTAAGTGCCTCACTATATATCTTGCGTTCTTCATTGGTGCATATGTGTACCTTTACGCTGTGGGCACGATACGAGTATCCGTGGATGTTTCATTCCTATCCTTCCATCTTTGATATTGACCACCATGCTGATTCCCGCATTCCGCCCTCTACAGGATTGGTTTAATTCTGGATTGTAAGTGGATCCCGTCCAAACATACCGTGATCTCTCGACTTGTTATACTGACGAGCGCTATCCTGTGGACTGTCACATTAAAATAAATGCATGTATCTGCCTACCTGGATGCCTTCGTCATTCGTATTCCTGTTACTTCCTATAGCCCTATTGCCGGGTGATATTCCCCTGCAAATCCTCCTCTTGCAGAAATACCTCAGGTCGACATTTGATATCGTGGGTACACTCGCGCCGGAGTTAGCGCTACGGATCCTTAGGGAATTGAGTGTGAAGGAGGTCGTTAAAGCTGGTTTGGTGAGTGGTATTTTGACAGATTTACCTTGGTTTGGTGCCAGGCTATCCCATTGGGGGACTGACGTGGATATTGTGCTTAGGTGTCGAAGAAATGGTTCGCAGCGACTAGACATCCGGCCTTGTGGCGCTGGCACTGTCTACAGTTGACGGCAAATGATCCAGTCCCGGTCAGAGCACCTGATACACCTGAAGGATGGTATGTATATCCGATCCCTCATTTCTGTCTGTTTTGCTGAAGGAGGTTGGCTAACCTCTCTGACCATATGCTATTGTTGCATTAGGTTCCCGTTGTATCGTTCATTGCACCACCGCGAATCTAATTTTGCGAATGCGATGCCCCAGAGCATCAGGTTTTTGAACGGACATACCAATTTTTGTACAACGCTGCTTTTAAGAGGTGGGTCCTATTCTCCTTCGAAGTGTTGATTCGTTTTATTCCGGGTGCCGTGGTTTCAGGCAAGCGACTGATCTCGGGATCTTATGATGAGACCATTCGCTTCTGGGACATAGAAACGGGGGAGATGAAGAAATGCCTACAAGTGAAGAAACCGGTGAGTTGTGTGGATTTCTTGGCAGAGGAGGGTACGTTTTACACTTGTAGTATTCTCAACCCCTTTGCTCATCCTTGCACTAGAGGTGTTCGTCGTTGGCTTCCATGACGTCGGGTAGGTGCATCTGCTTGTATGATGAGCAGGCACTAAGAACGTCATTCAAGACGCGTACATTTGTTCTCTTCCGTTACCTTTACACCTCTACAACAGCTGGCCGGGCATCTAAACGGTATTCGTGCTGTTGCTCTTTCTTCGCGTAACCTTGTCAGCGCTGGAGCAGACAAGGCTCTGGTTTGCTGGGATTGGCGGGCAGGAACAAAGATCGTGCGGTTTGGACAGCAAACGACCGTCAACATCGGTGTGCAGATTGTTGGGTCTTCTGGTGCCACGGATGAAGGCGAGAGAGTAGTCAGCGTGACTATCGATGGTATCGTTCGAGTGTTTTCGATCAGTTGAGTTTTCTTTCTTTGGGGGCTCCGTCTGTGAATGCGGCTGATCTGTCTATGTCAGAACGGAGAGAGATGATTTCCCAATTCAAACTCTCTGAGTTGGGTGGTAGCGATCCTGTTTTGAGTGCTAGACTCCACAATGTCGGTACAGCGCCGAACAATATGCTCCAGTGGTTCGCAGCCAAGGGCACACAAATGACGGTAGGGGCTTGTCTGGCATTGTACCTTTCCCTCTCAAATAATCCGTTCAGTGCGCCACGAAATCGGTTATTCTCCACTTGCAATGGAACGAGGACGAAGTGAAGCCTTCCACAACCGAAAGTGGGTTGGCGTCCCCTACCAGCAGCAATGCGCGGTTGACTTCCCCAACACCGCCATCCAATCTCGCACGTAGCATTACTGACGTACACACTCGCGCGCTTCCACCTCTTTCGAGGTCGACGTCGTCACTTGTTACTCCTCAGCGTCGACAGTCAACTCTTGGAATTTCTGTCAACACCACGAATGCTCCGAGGGGACGTCATTCTCTTGCTACACCTGGCACACCTCTATCTTCACTTCTCTCCCCCCTCCCACGCTCGGGGACTCCATTGTCCCCGATGAACAGTGGGGCTGTCGGTGCGGAGGGATTTGCTATTAGGTTTGGACGTGCTGCCATCTTGACGGCTCCGCCGAAACTTGTTGCGGTGGTGGAGACACCGGACGTTGCTGTTGGCGCGGTCGATCCAAGGAAGAGGAGGGTAGTCACTGCAACCAGGTTCAGTTCTAGGACGGGAGCTGATCGAAGAGTGAGTAGTGCAGACTTTTTCACAGGTTAATCGACATTCGTTCTAATTGTCGGATAGGTTTTGATGTCAACCCATGAAAACAGGGAAAACATCTCCGACTTTGAGCGTGACGACGGAGAGGGGGCGGGTAGCACCAACAAATTCTCACCGGAACACCTCAATCGTGCGCTTTCAAGCACGGAACCAGTCATTGATACGAATATCATACCCCTCTCCGGAGCATGGGCGGCGCTCGCGAACGTTGGGGCTTCTGTGAACACGTCCTCGATAAAGGGTCTATTAGGTGCATTACCTAGCAAGTTCACGGGTCTTGCAACACCCGAGAAGAACCCGATGTCGATGCAACTCAGCCATGAAGAAGTTGTCGTGGGGTGTGCGGACGGCACTATCTAGTAAGTATTCTGTTAGCACAAGTCTTTGGATGCTGATTCACTGTGACATTGTAGCGTGATGAAATTCGTTGGCCATGAATATCAAACAGAGAGGTCCACTCGATCGGACAACATGGAAGAGGACGAGGAGACGGTTGACTCTACGGATGACCTTGGCGCATAAGCTGAGGTCCTCGTGGGCACGTTAGCTCGCCGCACTGAAGATTGGATCACAACCTACTAAGATCAGCAAGAAACTAGCATAGGACCTTGGCTCAGACTCGGACTGTCGCATCCACGCAATTTGATTCGCATTCTTCTTGCACAGCACACGTATTATCAAACTCACCCGCTCGTTGGCCTACTCTACACTCGTTTTGATTTCTAGTCGACTGCCTGTCCCTATCCCATATCGTGATGTTACTACACCTAAACTTAGACAATAATAGACTTTGCCACCAAACGGGGGTTGTCTTCTGACTTATGTAAGCAAACACCACCTCACCGTGACCACACTCGGGATAGAGCTGAGGACGGCTCGACAGTGTCCAAATACTTGTCCATTGCACTTTCAAAAGGATGGTTTCAGGGAACGAATCCGGTACAGGTGACATCGTGTCGGAACACGAAACGCAGTTTGTTCCCCGCTCGGACGACGAAGAGGTACTTTGGGCAGTCCAGGAAATCACTAGGGAGCGTGGCAAAAAATATAAGGTTAAATGGGCTGGGACTGACCCGGCTACTGGGAAACCGTGGGCACAGTCTTGGGTCGCGAAACACGACGTCACCGATGATCTGGTGGTCGAGTGGAAGTCAAAGAAGAAGAAACTCGCAGAAGGGAAGAAACGGGGTGAGTGGCACCTATTACTCGATCTCTAAGCCGTTTTAACGCGACTGGTTGTCGATTGTGTGTGCGGGGAAATCACGCAGGTGGACGTGCGAGCACGACGTCGCGAGCGTCCGGTTCGTCCAAGCGTGCGGGGTCTTCTACGTCTGGAAAGAAGACGCGTTTTTCGACGACCGAAGCGACGTCTTCGCGATTGGACTCGGTACAGGAGCACGTCTCGCCACCACCGAAGAGATCGACTGTCAAACGCAAACGAGAGTCGGAGACCCCTGCGACGACGTCGAGTGGTGCGCGGCGGGCTGATGAGCAAAGCGAGTTGTCCAGATCGCACAAGAAACAGAAAATGGCGTTGGAGACACTGTTGCAGCCCATTAGTTCTGACGAGGACGAGGACGATCTGCAGGGGTTTGATGCCCGTACAAAAGCTACTCTGCAGAATAAGGCGCCTTTGAAAAGCACTAGGGATTCGTCGGACAGTTCTGAGGAAGACGATAGCCGACCGCCTAAAGCCAAGGGCAAGTCTGCGCGTTCAATGGGTGTTGCTGTCAGCTCTAGAGTGTTTGACCTGCGGGACGAATCAAAACTACATAGTTCAAAGTCGAAAGCCAGGGTCGTTCTTCGACACAAGGAGCGCGTCGCCGTCGTCGACGCAAAATCGGCTGCTGTATCGTCTGAGGACAAGGAGCCTCCACAGCGTAAATCCAGGAAAAAGTCATCGTCAGAGCGCAGTTCACCCTCGGATCGAGACGATGATGACAAGGAGGTGGCATCAGTAGCTTCCGTTATGAAGATTGGGCCTCCTCGAGGTGTGAAGCGCCTGGAGGCGTCTGGGCCGTCCGGTAGGGCTAAACCATCACATACCAAATCCCATGAGGACGATTCTGCTGCTGAACGCGCTCCGACCGAAGAGTCCAAGGGTCGCCCTGACGATGAAGTCCGTGGTTTTGGCAAGCCAGCGTTATTACAGGAAGATACGGTGGACGGCCGTACTTCAACTAGGCAGCCGCCTCCGCCGCGTATTTTCGTACCCCAAACCCTCCCGAGCACACGACCGCGCAGTCTCGATCTTTCTCCAGGGACCAGAGCACGACTTGAATTGTTTGATCGAATGATAACGGATACACCGCAACTCGACGCAGCTCCTCCCCCAGCTGATGTATCCGAACAAATAGTAGATGATCCTCACTTCAACTATGATGACACCCATGACACCCATGACGCTTTCGACGCGTTCGACGCGTTCGACCCACCCCCTCCGCCTAGTCCACCCCCCTCACAGTCTAAGCTGAAACGTCCGAAACCGAGCACGCCCAACGGACTTATAGTTCCCGAGACTGAATCATCAGGAAATTCCCAAGGCCAATCCCAGTCGTTGCCTAGGCCTCCTCCTTTGCTTCAACCACTACCAGTACGCGAACCTCCGCGTAAACCACTTGAACTCCCTACTATCGCTGTTATCGCTGCCTCTGCCACATCTTCGTCCGTCTCTCCTCAGGATCTTTTCCCATTACCCTCGAAACGCCCGCCTTCCGCAAACCGTCCATCAAGACGGGAACGATCGATTGTCAAGCCTGTACCACAGATATCACCCAACACATTCCGTTCGACGATCAAGGCACACTCACGTGTTGCTGATTCTGAAGCCCCTCCGAGTTCGATCGAGAGTTTCACGTCTCCGAAGCGTGTGGATAAAGGAAAACAAAAAGCGGTTGAAGATGACCAACCTCAAAGCAGTCTGTCTGAAGGGGGTGGAGATGGCAAACATCGAAAAGGATCGACGCAGAAAAAGGTTACTGATTCGGGGCTCAAGAAGAGGGGGAAGGCGCTTTTCGATCAAATGTTGCTTACACGAGAGACAGAGCGGCAAGAGACAGAGGCACCAAAACGATTAAAACCCGTCCACGATATTGTGAACCGGAAGGTTCCTTCGCCATCGAAAGGGTTGCGCCTTCCCTTCACTAGCGGACCCGAGGACACTCTGGAGATGCGATTGGAAGAAGTAATTGATCTGACTGGTGGCGCAAATAGCACGACCTTGGATACGGCGGAACAGAGCGAAAGGAAGACGCCAAGCGAAGAAGAAAGGGAACGCTTGCGGATTGAACTGCGACAAGAAGAAGAGGAAAACACTCAAGAAGCGATGGGTATTTATCCACCGCTTCCCGTGAATGAATCTACAGGCGTGAATGGCGGGGATGCACTATCGCCACCCTCTAGATCCCCCGAGGTGATATACATTCTGTAAGGCCGTTGTGTCGGTGTGATTGACGTATCATTCAGCGCTCAGTGCTCAGTGGACCGGTCGAGGTCGACCAGCCCTCTACGGATCTCCAGCTGGCTAGTGTTATTGTCCAACCTAGCCAAGAGGAACGACACGAAGACACGGATGTTGAACCATTGCCCAATCAACCAACTAGCTCTCCGCCTTGCCCGATCCCCGAAGATTTGGTACGTCAGTCACTACCTCGTTTAAACCCAAATTCACACCGTCATGCTTTAGACCGACTCGCCAAAGAGGAGGCTGGGCGAAGCTCTATCCTTGCTCAACGTCAAGTCCGAAGAGATTCAGCGGCTCGAGCGCGATTTGGCTGATGCTCGCAAGAACATACAAAATTTGAAAGTGGAGCTCGCCGAGATGCAACAATCCTCGGAGCCAACAGGACCTGTCCTCGCCGCCTGGGAAGCGGAGCGCGTTCAATGGAACCAGGAACGCTCCAAGTGGGAGAACGACTTCGCCGCGTGGGAAATGCAACGCAAGGAATGGGGCGACGAAAAGATGACTCTGTCGGCCCGCATGGCCGACTTCTTGGACGCAACGGCACGAGCTGAAGAAGTCCGTGTCAAGTTGTCAGAATTGGAGGCCGAACGTGTTGCCTGGACCAAGGAACGTGACGGTTTGCTAAACGACATCACGCGACGAACGGAGGAGCTAGCCATACTCACCAAAGCCCGCGGAGAGGATGTCCAAAACCAGTTAGAGTGGGAGGCAGAGAAGGCTTCGTGGGCCGAGGAGAAGGTCAGATGGGAGACCGAGCGGGCGGTGCTGCAAGAAAAGCAAGAGATCTCGTCACGTTCCATCAGCGAACTAACTGCCTCAGTCGAGTCGCTCACGTTTACGAAGGACTCCGCCGAGAAGGACAGGGACTTCTTCCGTGAACAATACACACAAGCATCCGCATTCGTTAATTCCGTTCGCGACGAGAACACGGAGCTTGAAAAGAGGGTGAAAATAGCTGAGGGCCAGGCGCAAGAGGGTGTCACGGCAATCAAGGCCTTCTATGAGGTATTTTTTCTTGACTGGTGGCTTGTGTCGATGTGCACTCACCGGCATCCTCTAAGGGTCGTATCAAGACTTTGCAAGCTGATGTTGACCGTTGGAAAGGGTTGTCGGAGCTATTGCAAGAAAAAGACAGGCGGACCAACGACGAACTTCGCCTGCGAGCAGCGCAAGCACCCGAGCTCCAAGATCTCTGCGACCGCCTCAAAACGGAAAATAAATCCCTTGAAGCTGACGTCCGGAAACTCGATCTAGCCCAACAACGTAGTATTGTCCAGCGAAACAAGTTGTATTACGAGATCATTGTACTCAAGAAGGAGAGGGTGTCGCTCAGGTCAAAGCTGTCAAAGCTCACAAAGACCGCTGACGGCAGTACCCAGGAAACGTCGCGCTCTGCGCCTGCACCCGATCCTGAAAGTTTGGATCCAAACGATATGGAGATGTTGCCAGAACCGACGTCTCAGTCGCTGGACGACAGTTTCGACGAACCTGCGTTGTTTCCCTGTTTGTGGCGTCCACAGTGGCGGGACCAATGCCAGCACGCCTTTGACAGCAAAGAGGTGCGTCGTTGTCAAACTCTTGCAGACTAGATCGTTTAACGTACATGGCACGTAGGATCTCGAGAGACATATGCAAGAACATCTTCGTGACCTGTTGAGCGCATAACACCCGCAATGATTTCACACCCTGCTTTTTTTTTGTTTTTCTACCCACTCTCCCGTCCCCTTGTGCGCCTATATCTATATCTGCCGGAATCTGGTTTATTGGGGGATTTTTGTTTTGTTTTTGTACGATCAGAGACCAGTCATGCATCAATGCTATCTTTTTTTTTTTTCGGGTAGAAATGGTGCTCGGTTCTCTCGCACTTTGCAAGGAACCGAGTTTTTCTTCGAGTTCTCATTCAATGATCTCCCTCATGTCCACATGCCTCGAGTGGACGGGACGTTCAAAATCAATCGGTGAGGGTAGTACGGTGTACAGTGTCGCTCGGTCAACCGCGGAGGAAGATACCGACGGTTGAGCTTGAAACTGGAACTGAGGTGTCCAGTGACACACTTGGACCCTAGCCAGGGACCACGGTTCGGAGACGCCCCTCCAATCAATCAATTTTTTTATTTATTGTTCGGGGCTAGAGGACTCGGACTAGGACGCGCCCCGCGAATTTGGCGCATATCCTCGGGTCAGACTGCAATTATAATAGTTCCTGAGGTGCAGATCCCGACACCGCATCGTGATCCCAACGATGTAGATCCCGGAACAGTATCGGCCCTGCAAGGAACAATTTTCAAGGCACGAGTCTGTTTACAGTTACCATGGCCTCCGTGATGGGCAATGGAACCAGGAACTGCGAGGTTCGACGAGTAGATGTGTGAGCACATCACGCCGTGTCGTTGGCGTCCGAGCGAACGATACATTACAGCAAGCCGGAACGACAGCGTCGCGAATGTGTTGCAGTACATTCCATGCAAACAGGGAAAACAACAGTGGTAATATATATATAAAGAGCCTCATCTAAAAGTGAATCGCCTTTCCGTATGCCGACATGGCAGCCTCCTTGAAGGCCTCGCTGAGTGTGGGCTAGAGAAATCAAAAACGTCAACGCAATCGCATCTGACGAATGAAGAAACTTACATGTGCGTGCGTTGTACGAGCAATGTCTTCCGAGCTTGCGCCGTACTCTAGAGCAAGGACTGCTTCCGAAATCATCTCACCCGCGTTAGGACCTTGTATTGCGATTTAGTATTGTTCTTCATGGAAACATAATGACGGAAACTCACCAATGATGTGTACACCGAGAATTCTGTCAGTCTCTTTCTCAGAGAGGAACTTGACGAAGCCCTCAGAGTCAAGGTTCGTCTTGGCTCGGGAGTTGGCAGCAAAGGGGAACTTTCCAACGTTGTATTGAACACCAGCAGCCTTGAGGTCTTGTTCTGTTTGTCCTACCCAAGCAACCTCGGGGTGAGTGTAGACGACAGAGGGGATGCCATTGTAGTTGACGTGACCGTGACCGGATTTGAGGTATTCAACAGCAGCGATACCCTCCTCCTCAGCCTTGTGTGCGAGCATAGGCCCAAAGGTGACGTCACCGATACACTTGATGTTCTTGACCGAGGTGTTGAATTGGTCATCGATGATGATGCGACCCTTGTTGTCTTTCTCGATACCAATGGCTTCAAGGTTAAGACCCTCGGTATATGGACGACGACCGACAGCAACCAAAACGACATCAGCTTCGAGCTAAGGTAGACGAGGTCAGTCTCGTCCCAGTGGAGATATCGGTACAACTTACGGTCTCTTCCTTGTCGCCTTTGGCAGATTGCGTCTTGACGTGGACTGTTCCGTCAACTTTGTCAGCAGACAAGACCTTGGTGTTCAGCTTGAACTTGAGGCCCTGTTTCGTCAAAGTCTTTTGGAATTGTTTCCTGTCAAAGCCCATTCAGACAACGTGACCCAGGGTACCAGTGCTACACTCACGCAACCTCCTCGTCAATGCCAGCACCACCGATGCCACCGAGGAATTCGACGACAGTAACCTCGGCGCCCAGTCGACTCCAAACACTGCCCATCTCGAGACCAATAATACCACCACCAATGACGACCATCTTATTCGGTACCTGTTGGAGCTCGAGTGCACCTGTTGAGCTGACGATCTGCGTCTCATCTATTTCAATGGCGCCTCCTGGGAAGGGTGCAACCTCGGAGCCGGTAGCAATAATGACGTTCTTTGCCTCGATTTCGGTCTGACCACCCTCGAGAAGTTGTACAGCGATACGAGTTGGGGAAACGAAAGAGCCGGCACCCTTGATGTAGTCTACCTTGTTTTGCTTAAACAGCATCTCGATACCCTTTGTAAGCCCGGTAACGGATTGTTCCTTGGCCTTCAACATTTGAGGCAAGTTGAGTGTGACACTGGAGACTAGAGTCCAATGAATGAGTGACCCCCATAAGATTCCAATTAAGAATTGCATACCCTCAATACCGCGCTTTTCAAGGTCATGTTGTGTTTGGTGGTAAATATGCGAGTTGTTGAGCATGGCCTTTGACGGTATGCATCCGACGTTCAAACACGTTCCACCAAGCGAGCCACGCTTCTCGATGCAAGCGGTCTAAAACTTGTGAGTAAGGGTACGCGAGTGGAACGTCAGACTGGGATACCTTCAAACCGAGTTGCGCGGCCTTGATGGCTGCAACGTAACCACCAGGCCCTGCAGCAATGGTCAAAGACACGCCGTCGACTCGAGCATCTTGACTCACCTCCACCAATAATGACAGCATCATACGACCCGGAAGGCGTCGCGAGTCCACGGAAAGCTTGCCAAGCTCCGAGCTGAACAGTAGAATTCCGCAACCGCCGTGCGACATGCTAGGTGATTGTGAGGGATGGGGAAAGGTTAGAGATGAGTCAAGACATACTCTTTGCGTTGCTTTTTGAAGTTGGAACATGTCTTGATGGGATGACGAAGAAGAAGAAGGCGAATTGGTGAGACGGGCAGAAACGGTCGGTGTGACCAGGATCACGTGATCCGGTCAAACTATTTTTGATGAGTCAACCACTGCTACATGTTCACTACTAACTTGAAAGATTTGGCATTAAAAATCAAGGAAAGAAAAGTCATCGAGACCGGTCGGAAACGCTTGGCCAAGTTCCATCAAACACTAGACGGTGATGCCAGGTGTCAAAGTTGGCAACGGCCGCGCTGATCTGTCAACCGTCGGTGCGTCCCTGCTCGGGAGATGTATTTGAAACAGCGCTGTCGGATCTACCCTCTCCACTCCCCATTTTACTGTGTCTTCTGGTAAGGCATCCAAGTGAACAGTTTGTTATGACTTCTCTCCGCTCGTTACCTTCTACGTCTCGAGATGCTGTCGGGAACACCGGCGCACGTCCGGGGCATTTCATACACATCACGGACGAAGTGGTACGTTCTCCGATTCTCCCTGGCCTACCTCCATCTCACCACCCGGAAGACGAATCCAGCGCTTCTTGGTATGTGCGTGTTTCCCCACTGTTGAATTAGGTATTCTTAATCCTTTTAGAGCAGTTCATCACAGAACATTCAATGGTCCATTCCGCAATCATGTTTGGACACGGGCGATACCACGCGGGCATTCTTATCGAGCTGCAGGACGGTTTCAAGATCGATCCAAATGATGCAGATCAGGTGGAAGAAACGAGAAATAAGCTTCAGTAAAGCTATTTGCACCATTTGACGAGCTAGATCTCAACGGACCTATCAGGCCTGTCATTGAACGCATGAACATGTTCGCACCGCAACACGCTCGGGTTCAGAAAGAGGTTTGAAACATCTCCCAAGATCCAATTCAAATATACCGATCAGAACTTACCTAGATGATGATCTTTGCGCCTCCCACGAAACCTTTCATCTACACCCCCCTTGGTTCTTCTCAAGTAAACAGACATGATACCCTAGCCGAATACAACGGCGAGATTAATGCACTTTACAAGACCATTGCTCGAGCTGCACACATAGCATTGAACCCACCCAAGGTCTGGAGCCCCAAGAACGCTCTTGTTTATGTTCGGGGTATCATAGTCGCCGTGTTGGGCAGGAAGCTCGATGATGATGCCGATTTCTTTGAGCACGGAACAACTAGGTATGAACGTTTTAACTTGCCCGACATGTCCCTTGACTTTCCTCCTCAGTCTACAAGCAACGCGTATTCGCATAATACTCTTCCACGCTCTCCAAAGCACCGCGAAATTGGACACCCGAAAGCTGTCAGGTAACATCGCTTACCAGTATCCCACCATTACCAGTCTCTCTGCATTTGCAACACGTACCGCACTGGCATGTTTCCGTCACCGAACCGAATCGAATCTAGTGCGGTGCCTCGAGATGACGGAGACGGCCCGGTCCCACTGTCTAAATTTTCCAGTACACCAATCCTCAATTGCCCAACCCCACGATGATGTCATTTTGATCACTGGTACGACGGGCCTATTCGGCTCAAATTTACTAGCACAGTTTTTGGGGTGCCTGGAAGTCAAAAGAGTCTATGCTCTCAATCACAAGAAATCCAGACCAGGTTCCGTAGTGGAGAAGCAAGCGTCATTACTGCAAGCGAGTGGATTGGATCCAGCTCTGGCTCGTCATCCAAAGTTGATTCTGATCGATGCAGACGCGAGTCGAAACCGTCTTGGTCTATCCCCCGATATGTACGAACAGGTACTTTTGAGCTAAATGTATCGAAACGTTTGTCTTGGAGAACTAACGCCGAACTTGCAGCTTCTCGCCTCCGTGACCCATATCGTGCATAACGCGTGGCTATCTACATATGATGACAGTCTACCGCTTAGTATCTTTGATGGTAGTTTTCACATGCTCCGCAACCTAGTCGATTTCGCCCTTTCCAGCTTCCTTCCCACTCCACCTCGCCTCTTGTTCATCAGCTCCACAGACACACTCCGAGGGGCATCGAGTTCCCTGAACGACTCTGAGAGCGAGCGGGCCGGGCAGGGTCCGGTCAACGCATGCGACGCAGCAGGAAGTCCGTACAGCGAGTCAAAGTGGGTAGGCGAACAGATTCTCGCAGCCGCCACGTCCGAAACCCCTCTCCGGCCGATCATCATCCGGGTAGGCCCGCTGTGCGGCGCAGTCAACGGACGCTGGCGAGAAGAAGCGCATCTCCCCATGATCGTGCATCTCAGCGTCGCACTCGGCGCGCTTCCCAAAATCGACGAGGTCAATGTCCCTGCACCCTCTCCATCGTTTTCCCGTTCGCTCACTCCAACACAGGTCGTCCGTTGGGTCCCAGTCCACATTGCAGCGCAAGCGGTAGTAGACATGCGTCACTCTACATCCGCATACCTCCACCTCACCCACCCCCACCCCGTCTCCTCGCTCTCCCTCCTGCGCAACATCAGCGACGAGCTGCATCTCCCGCTCATCCCCCTCTCGCAATGGACCGCCAAACTGGAGGCTCGAGTGCACGCGATGCCGTCGCCGGACCCGTCCGCCAAGTGGGACCACGCCGCGCTGATCGTGCTGCGCCACATTTTGCTCGCCAAGGACCGCACCGCGATGGACGACGACGTGCCGACGCCGATCTTTGATCACATCCGCGTTGCATCGTCTGCACCCGCATCGGCGTTGGAGCCACTCGGGAGTGCGGACGTCAAGCTTTGGGTACGCCACTGGCGAGAGGTGGGCATCGTCCCGGACGCGGGATAGTGACAAGTGTTGATACGTAGGTGTGTACTCTATGGATGTAATGGGATCTAGTCCCCCTTCCGATATCGATAGAGGTGAAGTGGAGAGTCGTTTTTTTTATTAATTTGGAACTCGAAGTGTCTTGCCAATGCGTGCAAGGCTTCTTAATCTCTACCCCAAGTCCCTCGGGTGGGAAGATGGTGGTTCGTTTCTTCTCTACCTAATGTCCGATGGAGTAGATACATTGGACGAGGAAGAAATCGTAGTTGTGAGAGGACGAGGTATGTTTTATGGGACAAACATATCAAGGCACCCAATCAGAGCTCTTGAGTCACATGTCAAAAAACAATGTCTTGTTTCTCTATGTCGTGTTACGATTTCGATACATCCAAATCAACATCTCCAATGCTACAGAATCAAAACTATACAACATCGACGTCCCAGCCAAAAGAAAAAAAAAATCCATCCGGTGCTCACAACGCCATCGTAATCCCCATCAACACCGGCCAAATCACAAACACGAACCGAAACTTGAGCTTTTCGACATCCACACTGGCACTCCTTCGCCCCGCACTCGCAGCCCGTTGCTGTCCTTGCGCCTGTGCCGGCGGTGGAACCCCGGAAGGCGTCAACGGTCCCGCCGTGCTCGTACAATCAAACGATAGGGTGGATCCAGTCGTTGCCGACACCGTCGTCAACGGCCCATTCCCAGCGGTAGTCCCACTCTGTACCTGCGTCTGCGTCGCCAGCGCCCCACTGCCACTCGTCATCCCCGTCGTGCTCGTCGTCGTATTCATCGGAGGCGTAATCACGAAATCAGCCGAGTAAATCACGGTATCGATCGGCCTCGTCGTCGTAAACCGGAGTGTGCTAATCCGAGTCGTACCACCCAAAACAAAAAAAAAATCAAAATCAAAATTAAAATCCCAGAAACGGAAAATGAACCGCCAAAAAAAATAAAAATAATACCGCGACTGAGAGCGCACCTCATCGATCGTCCCATCCGGTCCGGATCTTCCCATCGTGCGGCGCACAATCTCGATTCTGAGATGTGCAATCGGGACGGTCCGACACTGCCATCCGGCCCTCGTCTTCTCCCGCTCTCGGCGCGTCCCTGTACATTATCCAAGATCTCGATGCGCAATTCCTCCACCCACCCACGATAGACTCGGACGTCCACCCATCCTCATCGACGCCGCGCAGATACCGAGATAACACCCCAAGATACACACGACAAGCATGCAAGGAGAGAAACCCACTACTTGGATCCTTGGGTCAACACCGCCGTCGGGACTACCACCTGGCACGTCTTCGTCATAGGATCCACGCCCGAAGCAAGTCCGACGAGGTACGTCTATCGTGTGCGAGTCGTTCGTTATCAGGTGTACATCCATGAAACAACGGCATGCTTACGTTCGTATTGCGCCACAATGAAATGTCAAATGGACCCATATCGCTCAGGGCCGGGTACTTCCAGTCTTCGATCCAGCTCACAGACATGGGTTGATCCGCCGACCAGACCGTTTCTTGAATCGGTTCGGTCGGGTATACGGAGGCGGAAACGAGCGGCAGGAAGGTTCCGGTGAGGAGGATGTATACGTGCAAGAACATGATGGGCGTGCGTGCGTTATTTTTAATTGATGAAATGAAAGGAGAGGACGATACAGACCCGCTGCAAAAGAAGAACGTGGGCGAGATGAAAGAATCAAACCACACTTTGACATTGGAATAATGGAATACGCGGACGCGACGAGTCACGTGCAGGGAAAATCAACCATCACATTGAGAACCGTCCGACCTGTAATCTACAAGCCAAGGAATGGAATCAGTAAAGGAGAGTGATACAATTAAACTACACCCGTTCTAGAATACGACTAGATAAAACAGAAGGAGAGAGAGAAGGAACACATGTCATGACAGAGACAGAGAATAGAGAATAGAGAGAGACAGAGCGTCCCAAGTGCCAACAACCAAAGAGATCCCGAATGCACCCTTTACATCAACCGCTCCTTGAGTTCCACAGCTCGGAGCCATATTTCACCCGGACGACTGTGTCCGCCCCGTCAGTCCGACACCAACACACGCACACACATGACACGCACCTCTTTTCGCGCAAGATCCGCCACACCCGCCTATTCTCCTTTTCCTTTGCATTGCGCATCTTGGTGGCAAGCGTCTCCGCTCTAGGCGGAAACACTCCAGGCCCGCAGCGCGCCTGAAGATCTGCAAGTCCTTCGTTCGTCCCTTCCGTCTCCAACACCACGGTACCGTACCAGCCGGGGTCAATAAAGAATCCATCCGTGTTCGGAATCGGAATGCGCAGTGAGCGCGAACGCGTCTGCGTCTGTCCTTGGTGTGGCGCAACAGGTGGGCGGATCGTAAACGTCGACCGGTGTACCCAACGAACCACATCGTGCAACGCGCCGTGCGGCCTGTCAACGTGTAAACAATCATCCAATGCCATCGGACACAGTACTCACGTTTCTGTGCGTGCTCGGTCCTGCAACAGTTGCAGGTTGGCCGCAATCTCGCGTCCCCATGGACTTACGTCAATGTAGACGATAGGATTGCAGTGGGGATTGTGCGTAGCAGAACCACCGATACGAATAACCCGATGGAAGTACGAAGGAGAGAACGCCAAGCTGTGGAAATAGGGCGACAGTTCACCCACTCGGGAGTATCTGTAATCCAGATCCTGCACAAACTGTGTGTCATGACCTGTTCCACAAATCAGATCCGAGGAGACCCACCACAAGATAGCTCCCGTCCCACATCAGTCGACCCAAGTTACCTTCGTCCCCAACAGCTGCATCCCACACAATGTCACCCACACGAAGAAGCTTGAGAACCCCCGAGCGTTTTAGCTCAGCTTCGCATTCCACGACGCTCGCATCAGACAACCAGTCCCCTTCAGGCGATGGCACAAACACCCTCAGAACCGGCGCGCGTCCAGGTCGATAAAGAGGTGATCTGAACTTGCACGTCACTGTCGGCGACCCCAAGGAACTTGGACTGTGCTCGCTCTTCCCACGCGAATGATTACGCGAATGAGAATAGGAAGAAGTCGGCGAAGGCGCCCTACTCGAAACGCTGGGTTGACGGGTGCCTGGACGAGAGCTGGTCGAGGCCTGACCCGATTCGGACGACTGAAGCGTCTTGAAGTACCTGGCCTCGGATTCAGCCTGGGCACGTAGACGGAGAACCACCCTTGTGTAAGCCCGTGTCGTCAGCGCCAGGGCGAGTATATCCGACCTATCAGCAGTCGTCGGGGCATCTCCGTTTGCTATTTTAGGTTGCAGATACGCAGCGGAAAGCCGGGCATACTCATGTGCTGGCATTGCCACGCCTCGCAGATAATCGTGGAGATCCTGACCGATCATGTTGGTATGCGTGTAAGGAGATAGAGGGGTAAAGAACTTGCCTTGACCGACAGCGCAAGTGGTTCGGCCCATTCATAGTTCCACTTCGAATACCCGACCGTACTCAGGAACCGTTCCAGGACAAATTCGCGCAGAATTCTGCTCTGGAAGATTGCTCGGACCTGCTTGTTCGCGCTGTAGAGTGCAAGCCAATCGGAATAAGACAGGTATGGCAACAGCTCCGGGAGAAGGTTTGTGTTGGACATGAGCGTCATGATCGGGAAATACGCCGGAGGGGGAGATGGTTCACGAGGAGGCTCCTCCACCTGTTCGCCTTGCTGCTCCAGCATTGCGACCACCCCTACGACAGCCGGCGGCGGTGCTTTCTCCAGCCATTGACCCCGGCGTTGCTGACGTGCAGCCTTGTAATCGTCAGGGGTGACGGGGGTTGGCAGGGACTGATCTGAAGCGGAAGGCGGGGGCGTGTCTGCGATCACGACGACGTCGTTGGAAGATCTTGGGGTCAACGGTGTCTTTGGAACCGGAGGGACGTGACCGTCCTCGCTGGAACCATCGTCCTTGCTCAGGGAGGATACCGTCGACAAGGTCCTCGGCCGCATCATTTTCACCCCCTGCACACGCGCAAAGGGATCTTCATCTAGTAGTAACGGATCACCCGGTTCGGGAAGGACTTTGTGTGGAGGTGATGTGCTTGGCTTTTGAGGGGTGGTAGGGCGTGCCTTTGTCAGGACACGGGGGCGAGGGTGGGAGTGGTCGGAACCTGCATCGCCCTTGGTGCCGGCGGCTGGGGTGCGCTCTAGAGCCACACGGGCCAGGCTATTCTTGCTCGACTTGCGGTTGAGAGGTGGGAGCTCGGTTGACTGATTGGATGGACTGAGACTGTGACCGTGCTGTAAACCAATGTCGAGCTGAGATACGGAGCCGCGGCGGGGGGACAGCTCGAGAGACGCGTATTCGGCGGGCGGGGAGGGATAGGGATTTTGGATGCTCATGGTCTTGGGGGCTTGAACAGAGGGTTGTGGACCCGTGGCAGCAAAGATGAGCGGGCCTCTACGAATCGGGCCCGCCAACTCTGGGTTTCCTGAGCGGAGCATGTCGAATAACATGGGGGACTGTGGAGCGGACGACAAGTTGGAATGCGAGGAATGCCGTACCAGCGTCTGGGTGCGTGGAGAGTAGCTGGTTGGGGGAGCGCGATGGGATCGACCGGCGGTGACAGGACGCGAGGTGAGGGACGGGGTGTGGTCGACGGACGAAGTGCGGGTTCGAGGGACGACGAGTCGTGCAGGGCCATTAGCGACGGGCTGTCGATTTATAACGCGTTAGTTTGAACCATATCATTACATGAATTACGGACAGGGTGTGAATGGCTCCAATATGAGCCGACGGGATCTAGACGCCGGTCAATGTCAATTACCTAATACGAAAGAATGGTTAGAACAACACAAGACGTCAAACGGGACGCGAGTAAGCGCAAGAGCCGGGAGGACAATGACCGAGGTCCGCACTAGGGACGCCGATGCCGGGCAGAGTGAAGCCGGAGATGGAGGGGGCGATGAACGATGAAAAGCTACCTAATCTAACGACGAAAGGAGGCAGGGACTCACCTGAGGGGGAGGAGAAAGGGAACTGGCTGAGGTAGAGGTTGGGCACGATCCGTTGGTTCTC
Organism: Boletus hoseneyae; assembly: GCA_038093175.1. Classification (NCBI taxonomy): domain Eukaryota; kingdom Fungi; phylum Basidiomycota; class Agaricomycetes; order Boletales; family Boletaceae; genus Boletus; species Boletus hoseneyae. The sequence continues at coordinate 19,798 of JBBPRT010000146.1, forward strand.
CGGGATGCATCGGTGTTGTGACTGCTGGAAGAAAGACTGGAGCTCGATCTGGGCTTCTGTGGCGACAGGATATGGCGGTGGGGCGTGTTCGAGAGGGGAGGCTGTATGACCATTTGGGGGGGATTGGAAGGCGATGCGGGAGAAGTGTGATGCCGTATGGGTGGGGGATATGAACGAAATTGATTGACGACAGAGGGCACGTTTGCTGCGGACAGGGATTCCTCGAAGTCGAAGGAGGAAGGGGCTGTCTGACCGCGAAGCACGGGGGGAGGGGAGGAGGGGCGGTGAGAGTGAGTACGCGGTTTTTGTGGGAGATGTTGGTTGCCAAGGGCCTCGGTTTTCGGAATGGGCTGTTGCGGAAGCGTTTGGACGTGGCGAACTGAGTTGTACGTGTGTCGCGGACTTGGCGTCGTGACAACCGGCCTCGGACGGGCGTCGGGTGGGTTTCGCGCGTTGCCAGCGAGCGTGGGCGGGGTTACGCGAGGCTGCGGGGTGTCGGTGCACGACGTCCACGGGTCCCAGAGATCGTCGATGGCGAGGTACTCTGGCGGGGGTGTGGGGAGGGCGGGTGCGGG